>JADHKO010000024.1:0-152052 GCA_019925425.1 Ophiostoma pallidulum | reverse complement strand
GGTGTGGTTTTGGCCGGGCTTGTGTTGTAAATACCCGGGGGGAATACGGGGGGGGTGGGGGTATATTTGCCTCTTCTCACCCCCCTCCCCCCCCCCCCCCTCTTCGGGCCCCTCACCCCCCTTCTTCACCCCTGGTCTTTACAACACATGCCCGGCACTAGCAAGACCCTGTCATTGGCGAAGACGCCAAAAAAAAGGAGGTGGAAGAAGAAGAAAGGGAAGAGGAAAGGGAAGAGGAAAGGGAAGAGGAAAGGGAAAAAAAAGTCTGGCCAAGGTCGGCAGAAGGCGCGAGTGCACCACAGACCACAAAGAGAGCGCCGCGATTACGAGCGACAGGATCCAGACCATATGACCAGAACCACATCGGCGCACGGA
This sequence comes from Ophiostoma pallidulum, assembly GCA_019925425.1. Classification (NCBI taxonomy): domain Eukaryota; kingdom Fungi; phylum Ascomycota; class Sordariomycetes; order Ophiostomatales; family Ophiostomataceae; genus Ophiostoma; species Ophiostoma pallidulum. The sequence continues at coordinate 151,677 of JADHKO010000024.1, read as the reverse complement.
TCGACTCGACATGCGGCCGTATTTCGGGTTTTTAGACGAGGCCGACGACGCCGCACCGACAACGGAGGCAATAGTAAGCATTGCAAGTGGGCGGCAGCACTTTGTCGACGACGAAGAACCGCAAGGTCTGGCTGGACCCGCGGCAGGCTCGATTGCCATACAGGGATCCTTCTCCAGCGTGCGTGCGCGTCCGGCGGAGGCGGTGAGAGACATCGCCGTGGAGGTTGATGGCTGCTTGTCGCGGTCGTGGGATGTTGTCGCGACTGTGGTTTTGGAGTTGGTCTCGGATGCCATCAGAGCCACCGCTCATCGATTTGCCGCTTTTCCCCAGACTTTTTGCCATCGTGCAACTACGGAGTACAGGCGCACGCCCCCCCCCCCCTGAATTGCCCCTTTTGGTTGCTAACACCCAATTCGCCACACAATCGCCCCCCCCCCCCCTTCTCTCCCCCCGGACGTGCCAACTGCCATTTCACGATCTTTTTTTAGCAGGGGCGGAAAAGATCGTGAAACAAGACCGTGGGCGAGATAAGGCAACCGAACACACTGGTGCCAACGGGTGCCTTTCTAGCCCGCGCGGCCTGGCCTGGAGCAAAACGATCGCAGGCGTCCCGGCAGTGCAAAAAAACGCACGCCCTCGCTCTCGCGGCACGTCCCGCGAATCGGCTCTGGTGTCGTGTCCCCCCTCCTTTTTTTCCTTTTTTTTCTTTCACGATGTTTTGTCCTCCAACCCTTTCCCACGCCCGTCCCGTTTGCCTGGAGCCTCTTCGGCCTACCACACGACACAGATTTGCTGCGCACCCCCCCCTCCGCCCCCTCGGGACTACTGTGCGGCGGCGTGGTTGCATACTGCATACATGCTGCACCAGACTTTACGTTGCACGCGCAACGCAATAGCCACCAGGCAACGCACAGCTGAGACGACGAGAGGAAAAAAACCGCGTTTTCAGTGCAGTCACCCCCCTCCCCCCCTAGAGCCGGCTTTCGCATCAACAAGGGCCAGCTCGTCAGAAGGTTGACGAGGGCGCGGTTGATTATTGTGCATCCCGATGGCTCGACGAGAAGAGAAAAACAGCCGACTTGACGCCCTCAGTCTTTCGTATTGCATCTGGCTTACCACACAAGGTGTCGATATGTGACTTGTGCTTCCCGGGGGGGGCTTCATACTCGCCGGTATCCAAAGAGCCACCGTTGCCCCATTGCTGCAACTATGCTTGGTATTTTCTTTTTCTGTTTTTCTTTAATGATGCGGCATCTTACTCTTACACGTTGTGTCCATCTACTATTACTACCGAGCCGGAAGAGTAGTCAAAGAAAGGGAAAAGAAAAAGAAAAAGAAGAAGAAAAAAAGCCAATGTCACGTCCTAGTTGTTGTCTCGGTTGAACTCCCATCCGTCGCTTCCTACCCTCTTTTTTCGTAGACAGATTTTGGAACAAGAAAGATAAAAAGGGAAAAAAAACAGCCATGGCCAGGGGAAAAAAAAAAGACAAGCCACAAAGCAGGAAAAACTAGTCGAGGGGACAAAAAAAAAACCGAGAGGCAGAGAACAGAATCCGAAATCCCCTTCCCCCTTCCATAAGAAAAGAAAAACAGAAAGAGTATAAAAAGGTTATTGTGCGCCTTCCCCCCCCCTTTCTTCCTCTCTCCCCTTCCGACGCAACAGCTTGTTTTCGCGTCCGCATCCCTTCCCCGAGTAAGTTTGCAAGAACAAACGAGAACAAGAAAAAAAACCGTTCGCAGCACTGTGTGTCCGCACCCTCCCTCTCCCCCTCCTTTTTGTCTCTCACGGCTCCTCGCCGATCAGCTGGAAGAGCGACGTAATGTACGACGCCAGCGCCCGGTTCTCGGCCATGATCTCGTACAGCCGCGGCAGCATCGGCCGGAACAGCCGCTCGTTCCAGCCGCCGGCCTCCTGTGCCGCCACCGCCGCCGCAGACGACGACGGCGGCGGCGGCGTCCCCGGTGGCGGCGGCTGCGACGCCCGGGGCTTGCTGTCGCTGCGCTGCTGCTGTGGTTTCCTTTGTTGTTGTAGCTGTTGCTGTTGCTGCTGCTGCTGCTGTTGAGCCTTGCTGCTACTGCTGCCACCGTTGATGCCACTCTGCGGTAACGACCCAGAAGACGGAGGCTGTGCCTGCTGCTGCTGCTGCTGCTGCTGCTGCTCTTCGTCGTGCAGCGAGAGCACCACCTGCCCGCGCTCGTCGAGCACGACCTCGGCCTTGGACGCGTTGCGCGCAATGTTGCGCAGCACCAGCACTGCGCTGAGTGGGATGCCTGCCGCCTGCGCCGGCAGGTTCGGGTTGCGCTCGTCCCGCATCGTCGCCGTCTCCTCGTACGCCACGCTGATCGTCTTGGCCGGCACAATGTAGGACCGCTTCTGGCGCTTGCTGCTGCTGCTGCTGCTGCTGCTGCTGCCGCCGCCGCCGCCGCCGCCGCCGGTGCTGCCGCCACTACTGCTGGTGCTGCCGCCGCCATCAACGACGCCGTCGCCCGCAGGGCCCAGCGCGCTGTTCGGTCCGTTGGGCTGCTGCAGCAGCACCGGGCCGCCGCCGGTCGCGAGCAGGTCGCCGTTCGTGACGCTGCTGCGCTGCCGCTGGTGCTTGAGCGGGTTGCTGGGCGACTGTCCGGCCTGGTGTTGGCTGCCGCTGCCGCTGCCGCTGCCGCTGCCGCTGCCGCTGCCGCTGCCGCCACCACCAACGGCCCCCCCAGCATCTGCTGCCGCGGCGCCGTTCATGCCGGGCGCAGCAGCAGAAGAGGAAGAAGGAAACGGCTGCTGGTCTTGTTGCTGCTGCTGCTGCTGCTGCTGCTGCTGCCGGCTCTCCTGCTCGGCCTTGACGGCGTGCGTCTTGATGTGCTTCATAAAGTCGACCAGCGGCATCTTGGTGGCTTTGGGGTACTTGTGGCACCCGGCCCACAGACACCGCAGCGCGCGCTCCTTGTTGGCCACCTTGCCGTCGGCGCCGGGCTGCTCGGCCATGTGGGCGGCGAGGACGTGCGCATACGTCTTCTCGGCGGAGCCGAAGAAGATGCCGCACTGGTGCGCCGGGCGCGACGCCGACGGCAGCTTCCAGCGGCAGCGGAAGTACTCCTGGCCCTCGGGGCTGATGGGGCGGACGCGCGGGCGGATGCCCTTGATGATGAACTTTTGCACCTCGGCGCCCTGCGGGCCCTTTTCCTTTTGGATCTGCGCGCCGGCGGCGTGGTAGACGTGCGTCACGTTGCGGATGAACTCGGCGGCGCCGAGCATCGTGCGCCCGGCCGCCTGCACGGGCTGCAGGAACGACGACTGGTACGCCTGCCAGATGGCAATCTGCGTAATGGACGAGTCCGGGTCCTCCTCGAAGAAGCAGCGCAGCCACGTGTAGCAGCGCTCGGGCTCGTCGGTCTCGACGAGCCGCGGCAGCAGGTCCGGCGGCAGCGGCAGCACCTCCTCCGAGGCGGCGAGCTTGCGCTCGGGCTGCAGCACCAGCTCCTTGTGGCCGCGCCGCGCGCCGTGCGACAGCAGCCGCACGAGCTGGCTCACGAGGCTGTCGGTGCGCACGGACCGCAGCAGGCGGTCGACGTTGGCGGCGACGGCGGTGTACTGGTACAGGAAATCCAGGCAGGCGTCCATCAGCTCGTCGTCGTTGAGCAGCAGCCAGTTCATCACGCTCTGCAGCACGCTGGGCGGCACGCTGCCCAGGCGGTTCATCTGCGTCATGTTCATGGAGATGCGGCCGACGGCGCGCAGGGCCGTCAGCACGGTGCCGCGGTCCGACGAGTCCAGCTGCCGCAGCAGCGTCTGGTACAGCGGGTCGTCGTCGCTCAGCGACAGGTACGGGGTCAGCTGCTCGGCGATGTCGAGGGCGCAGTGCTTCAGCTCGACGACGGTGTCCCGGTTGGGCAGGTTCAGGGCGATGCACAAAAAGTCGCGGCACGGCGGGAAGTCGGCAATGAAGAAGGCGTTCTCCGGCAGCGTGACCATGTTGCGCACCGTCAGCGCCGCCTCCGTCACGAGCACCAGCTGGTCGGCAAAGTCCTCCGTCTGGATGCAGTCGATGGTGTCCTTGGGGCGCAGCTGGGCGATGCGCTCGAGGATGTCCGGGGTGCTGTTGACGCCGTCCAGCTCGCCCATGTCGGACTCGTCGGACTCGAGGTCGTACGACACCTTCCACTGCACGTCGTGGTAGAACAGGCTGCCCACCTGCAGCGCCTTGTCAAACAGGCCCTCGGCCAGCCCCGGGAACGACTCGAACTTGTACTTGTCGCCCCGCTCAAAGGAGATCTTGACGAGGTGGCTGAGGGCAAACGCCTCCTCCGCCGGCAGGCCCGACCGCAGCGCGCCGAGGCACCGCACATAGATATTGGGGCCCTCGCTGCCGGCTGGTATGGGCGGCCGCGCGGCAAACCGGCTCAGATCCACGCCGGACGCCTGCAGGCGCTGGAGCCGCTGCCGCTGCAAAAACTTTGCGGGTGCGTTGGCCGGGGCCTGCACGGGCCGCAGCGCAATCGGAACCGGCCCACGCGGTTCGTAGGCCTGGACCGCGGACGAGAAGATGTCGGTGTTGGGCGGGTTGTACAGCATCGACGCGCTGAGGTTGTGGTGCATGGGCAGCTGCTGCTGTGGCGGCATCGGGTGGCTGCCGCCCCCCTGCGGGAACGGGTGCATGGCGTACTGTTGGTGTGGGCCGAGGCCCTGGGGTGTGCCCGGCAGGTGGAGCTGGCCGGGATGGGCAGCATTGGCGCCGCCGGCGCCGCCGCCGGGGTGGTGGCCGGGGGCGTGTCGAGACTGGCGCGAGGAGCTGGTGTCCGGCTGGAAGATGACGCGCTGCGGGGGCGCCTCGCGCAGACCGCGGGACGCGCGGCCGCTCAGCGGCGTGCCGTCCGCGCTGCCCGGATGGCGCCCGGGCGTCATGGCGTCGTCGCCAGCAGCGCTGACGGAGGGCGAGTCAAAGGCGCCCGAGGGGCGCGAGGGGCGGTGGCCGCCAAAGTTCTCGAGCGTGCGCGTCAGCAGGTTGCCGCCCTTGGCCGAGATGTGCTCGAGGATCTCGGGCGGCGGCGGCTCCTTCTTGTGGATGGTGGTGATCTCGTAGGCGGCCAGGTTCTTGTAGTAGGCCAGCTTGAGGCTGTAGGCAGCCGACGCCTCGTTGCTCGAGTACAGCTCGAGCTGGTTGACCATGTTGCGCCACGCGAGCTTCTCCTCGCTGATCTTGTCGTAGCCGCCATGCTCGACGATGGTGCGGAACAGCTTCAGCAGGTCGACGGGCGTCTGGCCGACCTTGGGCTCGGGCTCGAAGTTGGTGCCGCGCTTGGCATGGTACTCGCGCAGCGCGGCGATGAACTCCTCGTACTCGGGCGTGTGGTCGACCGTGTGGCCGGGCTGCGGCGCCATCGTAGGCGACGCGGAGGCAGAGCGGGAAGACGAGCAGAGAGGGGGCGTAGATTCGGCGGCAGCGGCGTCACCCGCACGCAGGACGACGGCCCGGGGCGTGGCTGGGTTCGGGGAGCTGGAGATGCGACGCCGGCTCTGCTGTTCGTTTTCTGTTTTCCCTTTTTCGGTCCCCAAGAATTTCGAGATTCGTTGTCGACGAGGGCGTTATCATGCCGCGTTTTATCGCAGAAACGGGCTCGCAGGTGGCTGCTGCGTCGGCGTGGGGCTGAAGGCGCGATGCACGCGGTCGGGGGCAGATGGACGTACGGACGTTGGGGGGGGGTGTTTCGTGGAGCAGGCGTTGGTGATGCGTGTAAAGGGATGCAGAACGCGCGCAGCAACGCAAAAAAGGCGACGCTAGACTTCGCGAATGTGAGAATTGGCTACTCTGCGGCATTGGTGGTCTGTGCGGGCCCCGCGAGCGGGCCAATCAGAGCCGTCCGCCGCCGCCACAGTGGATGTGGCGTCCTCACACGACGCTGTGGGAGGGTGGATGCGCCGTACAAATAGGCAGCATGCGTGGGTCGGCGCTAGTAATAGGGTAAACACACAGCGTACGTGCAGCCTTGCGCGTTGCTGCCCCTTCGCTTGGGCGGTCATCGGCTGCCTTTTGCGCGCTCGACCTCTTTGCGGCGCATTGGCCTTTGGCATTTCCGGTCCTTTCTTTCCCGTAGAGAAGACGGAGCTGTCTGTTTCTTCGTCTCATCTGTCTCGTTGTTGCAGGAAACTGGCTGCTGCAACGGTGCAATATTGACAGCCAGAAAGGCTGACGGCATCGCCTCTGCGTGCGTCGAAGCTGGCCCATGACCGTGCATGCCCTTGGCATCTCCCACCACTGGTGAACAGAGGCATGGCGAGCCAAGAGAACTGCCACACATGGGCCGAGTCGACACGCTGTGTGAGACGGAACCCGCCGGCCGCGAGGCAGACCATCGCTCCTTCCTTACGAACCCCGTCTCCCACAGCCTCCTTCCCTCGTGCTCGTAGAATGAAACCAAAAGTCCTTTTCTCTCGCCTCTGCTCTCCTCCTCTGCTGTTCTGGGCCTCGAATTCACGCAGACGTTCCAAGTCTGTCCGCTACACTCGGTCTTGTCGCTGGAAACACGCCATGGCAACGCTCGGAGGCGAGTGGGACCTGCAGGAGGCCATCACAGAACAGAGGACAGCCACCCGCACAGCCGACGCGCCTCTGACGCTTCAGCTAGGGGAATCAGCGCTGCCTCTCTCTCCTTCGGCTCCGATTGCATCTACGAGGTCGTCTGCAAGAAGACGGTCCGAAGCAAGCACGGCCAGCAGTGGTGCGCCGTTGAGGCTCCGCGTCGTGGCGGGCTCGGAGGTTATTGTGAGTGTGCTCGGGTCCAAGGGCATTGCTTGTCGTGGACGAGCTGCCACAGCTGCTAACAACGGCCAGATGCAGGTCGACATCCGGCACTTGCTCTCGAGCAGCCACGAGGTCCGACTGGTGCCGCCCACCCGGGCGACGCTGCTGTACTCGGACCCGGTCGCGCCCGGCGCCGTCGTGCGGAGCGGGGAACTCCGTCGATCGCAGTCCCATAGCAGGTCGCGAGACGGGTCCCAGGACGGATCGCAGAGTGTGAGGCCCCCCGCCTGCTGACCTAGCGATGCAACGACAGGATCTTGGTCCGCTAACGTGTCCCCTGAAGAAGAGAAACTGCTTTTTGAAGCTCTGCTTTCATAGCCTCGGGGACCTGAAAGCGGCGTCCCAGGCGTTCTTGAGGCTGGGCCTCCGATGCACCTCCCAGGTCAGGCCCCAGAACAAGCCGCCGCTGTTGAGCCGAACGCCCTCTCTTGTTTCTGGAGCCGGGCCGCCGCAGCCGTCCTCCCAGACATCCGTGCGGAACTCGTGTCCTGTGCCGAATGCATCCGACGCTTTCCCTCAGTGGACAAGCCGCGCCAGCTTCCCTGCCCCGGGCCACGCTGCAGCAGCAGACGCCGCGTCTCGGGCACGATCGTACCAGCCTGCCCAGACGCCAACACATGCTACGCGACCCGCCTACGCCATTCCCACGACAAACCCGCTCAAAAGGGCATACACAGATGCACTGCTGCTGGCACACGACGTGGACGCTGGACTCAAACGTCGGTTGAGCGCAGTGGCCCAGGACGGGCACGCCTCGAGCCACCAGCGGCGCGCAGCCTCGTCCGGAGTGGACACGGCTGCCTCCCTGTGGTCGCCGGCCATGTCAAGGCTGGGCAGTGTCCTCCAGGACGGTGTCGCGCACCCCCCCGCTAACACCGGCGAGGTGGCCGAGCCGCCGCCGAGGCGCGAGCTGCCCCAGTCCATCGTGAGGCACATGTCCCAGACGCCAAGCCAGGCCGAAGGTGCGAATTCCGCGAGTTTTCGAGTTTGCGACTTTACCAGTGTCTGCTGGAAGCCGGAAAATCCGATCTGTTGAACACAAGGGCTAACAACAGGACAGGCAACGACGAAGTGCGCAGTCTACCGAGGCACCCAAGGGGCAGCAGCAGCAGCAGCAACGGCAGGTCCGCCTCCTCCGCAAGCGCGTGCTTGGCGAAGACAGTGGCCGTGGCGGAGACGGAAGCGCAGACGGACGAGCCTTTTGTCGAGCCCGAGGCCGCCTTCTTCGCGGGCATGGACCTCTTTCAGGAGCTGGCCGAGCTTCAGGACCGGATGCTGAAGGAGTGCCTCCGGGCCACCAAACGACTCGGCTGCGGCAGCAACGGCCAAGACGAAGAAGCACGTCTTGTCGCTGGCTACGCCGCGGAGTTCCAGGTCCGATTCAGAGACATTTGCGCACAGAGGGCGAGCACCTACTGCAAGTAGAACGAGAGGGAGCGTGTTTGTGGTGATGGGCATAACCAGGTAATGGAGGAGAGTGAGAGCAGAATTGTAAACAGAGGACCCTGCTCGACAGATGCTAGACAAAAACGGACGAGAGACAACAGAGGGACCGCAGTAGGGGATGTTTTTATTTTATTTTTTTGAACAGCAGCAAAAAAAAAGAAAGGAAATCCAATGTGAAAGATCGGTGGTGCCGCAGTCTGTCATGAGAAAAGAAGAAGAAAAAAAGACAAGGCCAAGTCAAAAGCAGAAATACAAGACATCAGGAAACCAAGAAACCAGAAGGGAGAAATCAACAACAAACCCCCTCCCGCCACAACACTGCTTCCACCCCCCCCCGGCATTTCCCCCAACAAAGGTATCCCAAAGCAAGCGAACGCACCGTTTCAAACTTCACATCCGGGTTTTTTCTGGTTTCGACGACCGCCGCTGCGAAGCTGCACCCCGAGGGACTCTTGCATCACACAGACTGTTCCATACCCCCATTTCCCCCCCCCCCCCCCCCCCTTCCCCGGGCATTCTACTCCTTCAGTTTGACATAATTGCTTGGAAATATGCCGTGTCTTGTGCCAACCATTCCTGTCCTGCTTGGGGTTAGCATCGTTCGTCGGAGGTAAAGTAAAAGACAGAAAAAAAAAAGGGAGAGAAAAGAGTGGCCTCCTGGGTAGACACGTACCACCAGTCGTTGTCGCTGTCCGTCTTCTTCAGCACAGTGATGATGTCGCCCTTCTTGAATGCCAGGTCGCCTGGCTGGTCCGCCTCGAACGTGAAGAGGGCCACGGCCTCGTTCTTCTTGAGCATGGCCTGCTTGCTGGCAAAGTTGGGCTTTGGTGCGGACGGCCGGCCAGGGCCCGACGATCTTGAGCCCGGCCCGCTGTCGTTGAACGTGTTGGAGCGCGACCCGTTGTTGAACTGGCGCTGGCCCGGCTCGTCGTAGACGTCGTCTTTCCACGACGTCGTCGCCGCACGCCTCGGTGCGCCATAGCCACCGCCGTTGTTGCCGTTGCTGCCGCCGTACCCATCATCGCGGCCCCGGTCCCGGTCCCACGACGGACTCCCGTAGCCACTGTCACGCACCTGCTGCCCCTCGCCGTAAGCACTGCCCCGGCGGTTGCCATACCCGCCATCGTCGTTACGGTCGTCGTAGACGGGGATGTCGTTGTAGGTGTCGTCAGAGCCGGTGCGGCCCGTGTTGAAGGCGCGCGAGTTGAGGATGTTGAGCAGGGGGGCTGCCTGGTGCGGTGCGGGCTCGGCACCCGACAGCAGCTCACGTGCGCTGATCGGACGGCCGTACAGCTTGGTGTTGGCATCTTTGCGCTCGATGATGGCAGAACCTTCGAGCGAGACACCGGCAAACAGGCCCTTGGTCTTGGAGTAACTGAAGATGGCGGCGACGCTCTTGAGACTGGCAGCGCCCGCGGCTTCGGCGTTCCGGCCGACGGGACCAGCGGCGATCGAGACGTTGCCGCCCAGAGTCAGAGACCCGGCCTGCGAAAAGGTCTTGACGGCTTTCGCATCGTTGAGGATGAAGACAAAATCGGTCAACTCGAAGCCGATCTGGCCACCGAACCCCGCGCCGCCCGTCGCAATGGCGCTTGGGGCACTCCAGCTGCCATCGGGCAGGCGCGCAATGACGAGACCGCTACCGAAGCGTGCCGAGCCGAGGAAACCAGCCTTTATGACGGTAAGGATCGCAAGGCCCTAAAACAGAGAGAGAGAGAGCAATGTTAGCAAGGGTGTGCTGGTAAGAAAGGAAAGCAGGAGAGGGAAAAAAAAAGCAGAAGTAGAGCAGGGACATACCTTGGCCTCGGCCAGGACGGAGGGGGGGATGACCTTCTCAGGGCCAAAGGCTTGACGGGGATCGATGAAGGAGGCGAGAATCTTGCCGCACTTCTTGCACTCCGCTGCATGATGCGACATTAGAACAAGCGCACAGTCAAGGGCATGGGAGACGGGAAGAACCGTGGGGGGGAGAACCCGGTCCTTTACTTACACGCCATAGACGACGGAACTGGATTGTTGATACCCATGCTGGCGAACGAGGGACGGATTTGAGTTGCTGTGGATGTGTGTTTGGGGGAGTGTCCTTTCGAAAGGAGGCCGGAGAGGGGGAAGGGGGGGGGGGGGGAAGAGAAGACGATCGCAGAGGCGCTACGGAGAATGTCTCTGGGAGAAGAGTGGCCGCGGCGGTCCCACGATTAGGCTAGGACGAGCAGAGAAGGCTATTGGGGTGCTTGGTGACCAGAGGGACAGTAGATTGGTGGATATGCCAGAAGGTGTGGATGCCTGTGGCTCGCTCCGGCTCCGCTGTCGTTCGGAGAGCTTTGAAGCCCAGGCGGAGAACAGGGGATAGGACTCGTAAGGCTGTCGGGGGAGGGTGTGCGGAAGGACCACGGCCGGTCTGCTCGTAAACGGGGAGGTTGGTGGGGAAGAGGGCGGGAGGGTGTTTGTGCGTGTGGGATGCGTCAAGGGTCGTGAGAGACAAGAAGAGCGAGCAATAGGTGGGAGACGAGAAGAGAGATGAGGCGGGAGAAACCAGGAGGAGGACGAGGTGGACGAGGAGGACGAGGAGGATGAGGAGGACGAGGAGAGCGAGGAGGGACCGGCGATGTAGGATTATCTTCGGAGCGAGAGATAGCGGCCGCGCGTTTGAGTGGCAGCTGGGCCAGTCGAGGAGGTCAGGAGAGCAGAGGACGAGGCGTGGAGGCGTGGAGGCGTGGAGGCGTGGAGGCGTCGGGGCTCGGAGCAGCAGGATAAAAACGACGATGCGCGGTGTTTCTCGTGAAAGAAAGAGACCAGACGAGAAGTCAGCGTACAAAGTATCTTTTCCGCAGGGAAACTGGGGCTGGTGTCCGAGTGCGATTACGAGGTGCCTTCCTGCGTTTCTGGCGGGATTGTGGCAACGGCGGCGGCGGGCCCTTCCTTCCCATTTCGCTCGCCCTTTGGTGACGGAAGCGACGGAGGGGCTGAGCATTGGCCACCTCCTGCCCTGGCCTGGGCACTGCAGGCAGAAGGCCGCCAGCGCCTGTCTGATTGGGCGGCGCTCGACTTGCAGAGGCTCTGGGGCCTACGGAGTACGGAGTAGTGGCCTGGCCACCCCGCGCTGTAAGCATATGTAAGATAAGATAATACGCTTCCTGCGCCCGTAGAATCAGACGGAAACATGTGGCGCGTTGCCTAGCGTGGCCTGGCCAAGCCCGTTCTTCACCGAACAGAGGGCAGCGTGTGGCGGTGCTTTTTTTCAGCCACAGCCGGCTGGGCTGCCTTCTTTGTCAACTTCTCTCCTCCTGAGAGAAGTCCGCCCCCCAATCGTCATCGATGCTCCGCATTCTGCATGTTTCATCGTCTCCTATTCACCCTTCCGCCGTAAGCCCAGCCGTCACCGTCAAACTGCCCAGCGCCGCGCGAACCTCTCTTTTTGCATTTCCCAGTCCTCCGACTTTTCACCGCCACCGCGATCGCCCACCCCTTTCTTTGAGTCGTTCACGCGAACTTCGGGGGACTTCATTTTGGGACTTCATTTTGGGTTGCATCGTTCCGCCCCATCCCAACGCTCCCTCTCCATCTCCTCTCTTCCTCGTCCTTTCCATCCCCCTTCGCCCAACATGTCAGAGGCTTTTGAGCGCGAGCGCCAGAACAACTCGCGGCTCGACGAGCTGTCGGCCAAGGTGACGGCCCTGCGCGGCGTCACCATCGACATCTACGACAACGCGCGCGCGCAGGACGTCATCGACTCCACCAACGACACGTTCTCGTCCATGTCGACGCAGATCAAGGGCTCGGCGGGCCGGCTCACGCGCATGGCTGCCTCGGGCAACCGCATCGCCATCCTGAAGCTGGCCGGCATCGTGGTTGGCATTGTCATCTTCCTCTACTACGCCTCGAAGCTGATCTTCTGAGCGGCGACGCCGGGCACCCGGACATCGGGCCGAGGGACGAGGGCCGTCCACACGCTCTCTCTCTCTCTCTCTCTCTCTCTCTCTCTCACACACACACGCACATGCTGCTCGCACGCGCGCACACACATACAAAATCACGCTCGGCCGACGGCCAACTACGGTGGTGGTGGATTGGGTTGTATACCCTTGCATAGCAAACGGCGTTTATCTGGGACTTCTGATTTGGACAGGGGGAGGGCCCGACTTGGATCGTATCATAATACCGGGGGAAGACTGGGAGGGCGCAGGGCGTGGAACTCTGCAGTTGTTCTTGTTGTCGTTGTTGGCACACTCTCTGTACCCTGTTTCTAGTTGTGCTGTTGTTTCAAGTAACTACCATTCCTTTTCGCTTTTGAGTAAATCCAACGAAAATTAACCCCTTTTAGCAAGGCCGCCTGGGGCACCATATGGGTTAAATCACACAGACAAAAAGTGTTTTGCCTTGATTGCAAGAAAGTGACACATTTTGGCCGCGTGGTGGTTGGGAGAGGGCAACCGTTTTCTCTTTCTCTTTTTTTTTCTACTCTCTCTTTTCAGCTTCACCTAGCAAATATAAAAATCAAATAACCTGCCGCGCTTTCTTCTCCTGGATCTCTCTCTCTCTCTCTCCTCTCTCGCTTCCACATGCTAGACACTTCCTATCCCACGCTTCCCACATTCTCACCCCCCCCCTTCTTGTCTCCCCATCCCAACGACGTCTGCCGGTTCCTTCAGCTCCATACGTTTGAGAACAGATCCTCGTTCGCACCAAAACCGCCGGCCGCCTTCCCTGCACCGTTGCTTGCCGACGTGACGGCAGGCGTGCTCGACGCCCATCCGCCAAACTCCTCGTCCGCGGCAACCTTGGGCGCTGGGGCGAACCCGCCGCTCGCGCCCGGCACAATGCTCTGCGAAGCAAAGGAACCACCACCACCACCCGCGCCAGCACCAGCGCCAGCGCCAGCGCCCGCGCCCATGCTGCTGCTGCTGCTCCCCCAGCCAAGGTCGCTGCCCATCGACGCCTTGGGCAGGCCCGTGCTGCGCGTGGCGGCTGCAGGTGCCGGTGCAGCGGCAGCCGACGCGGACGAGCTGCCCCAAGCGTCGTTGCCCCAGACGTCGGCGCCAGACCAGTTGGTGCCGACGGTGGCGAGCGGGCTGGTAGCGGCGGCGGTGGCGGAGGGTGATGCAGCCGCCGGCTTGGCGGGCTGGCTGGCCGGCGAGGACAGGTTGAAGGGGCTCGCGGCGGAGAAAGAAGGCAGGGGCGCGGCGGCCGTAGTCGTGGCTGTGGCCGCCGGTGCAGGAGATGCAAAATCAAAAAGGTCGCCAAAGGCGTTGGAGGACGAGGCGGCGGTGGTGGCCGCAGCCGAGCTCGTGACGGGGGGGGACGGGGAGGAGGAAGAGAAGGCGCCGAAGCCACCGAGGCCACCAAACGCAGAAGACGACGACGACGACGATGCCGCAGGCCGCGGCGGCTGTGCCGTCGGCTTTGTGTCGAAGAAGCTGCCGCCGCCCAGGCCACCAAAAGCAGAGGAGCTTGCCGGTGCCGGGGGCGAGCGGCTGCTGGGGCCCGTGAGGCCCGTGAGGCCCGAGAGGCCCGAGAACGCGTCAACCGGCTTGGGGGACGTGGTCGCCGACGCGGACGGAGCAGACGAGAAGCTTAGGCTGCTAAATGCGTCCATAAATCCACCACCACCAGCACCGCCGGAGCCTTGTTGTAAGCCAGGCGACTGCATGCCACCGAAACCTCCCATATTTTGTTGTTGCTGCTGCTGCTGCTGCGGCTGCTGCTGCTGCACGCGGGGCGCTGTTGCGTAGAGGGAGAGGATGGACTGCTTGAGGTCGGGCCGTGACTGGGCGCCGCTCCCGCCCGCGCCGGTGGAGGTTGCTGTTGTGCTCGACGGCCGTGCGGGGGCAGCGGGCTGCGAGCCGAGGAAGTCGAGGCCCAGGAGCGAGTCCTTTGTGCTGCTCGGCGTGGCTTTGGGCGGGGCGGGTTCGGCTTTGGGCGCCACACGGGAGGCGGTCGGCCCGGCGGTGCTTGCGCGCGGTGGCGGTGTGGACGACGTGGATAGATCGCCGCCGATCAGGTCGACGGCCGCATGGGATCCCGCCGGCGCGCCCGCCTGCCCGGCGGATGCCTTGCGCACGGACACCTTGCGGTCGATTGTCTGCTTCTCCTTGACGATGCTGAGAGGGATGTCGTCGTCGCCGTCGGCGTCGAGCGTGGCCGGGTCGGGAATGGGGCCGTCCATGACCCAGCGCTTGAGCTCGTACTTGGTGCGGATAAAGTTCTCAATCTTGGCCTCGGAGGGCACGTGTCCTGGCGCCAGCTTGGCCTCCCAGTACTTGTTGGCGCGGGCATTGCCCCAGCTGAGGATGCTCTGGAGCTGCTCGTCGGTCCAGGTGTCGAGGTCGACGGACTTGACACGGCTGATGTGGGTGCCCATGCCGCGGTGGACGCCCGAGCAGCGGATGCAGACGAAAACGCCGAGATTCCAAGAGGCCCATCGGGGATCTGGCTTGAGCGTTAGATTGGGGATTTCAGGGGGAAGGGGGGGTCCCGACGGCTGCCGATCAGCAAATCAGGGCGAGGAGGGCATCAAACACACGCTTGTTTCGCTTGCAGTCGGCGCAGACCTTGTTGGGCTCCAGCTTCAACAGGCTCTTGATCGTCTGCTGGTTCTGTGCTGCCCGCTCGGCGGCCGGATTCGGAGCTCGTCTGGACATTGCGAATGTGAGGAGGGCGTGTGGATGGCGGACAGGCTCGGTTGTGACTCTCGGAGATGGATTCGGCGGATGTCAGGAGAACTGTACTGGGACCGCAAATCAGACTCGTGGGCAGTCTTTGATTTGTGCCGGCGGGCGCGGTGTGGTATCGCGGGAGACGGGAGTTGGGTTTGGCAATGGCAACGCTCCAATCTGCGCCAGGGGGGAACTTCTGGAACTTTAGTGGGCCCAGGTAACGTGGCGGGGTAGACGGTGCGAATAGTCGCGGGCTTTGGTGTTTATTCGGCGGCGCACGTTCCAAGCACAGACTGATGGAGCCGGCTGACAGCTTATCGACGTCTTGGGCGCGCCTGCCGTTTTACAGTGTTAGAAGTCTGGTCCTTCCCTCTCCGAGATGACCCCCTTCCTGCACACGATTGGGCCCTGCATGATCGGTAATCAGCCCTGCTAACCTCTCATCATCGGTCCTGCCATCTGTTCCGCGCATTGCGTCTCCCTCCTGGAGTATGCCTGTAACGAGGCACTGCGGTCTGCCACCAGCGTCATCGAACTCGGGAAAGCTAGTCCGCCCCACTGTGTGCCACTGTTTGATCTGTTCTTTTTGGCGAGGGGCTGTGCGCGGGGATTCCACATCAACACGCCGAAAAGGGGAACAGGCTGCCGGTCCGGGCGCTGTAACAACTCAAATCGCCGCCGCTCGTCTACGTGCATATCACCACTTCTTTCTTTGCCGACGGCGCATTGCTGCCGTCCCCCCAACGACGTCTATATAAAGACTGCGTCGACCACCAGACAGCACGCATTTTATTCTTTTTACTTTCCCTTGGTATTGTTGGACTACCTGCTACCATTCTTGATGCGTTTCCAACGCCTCGCTGCTCGCATCCTCTCCGCCTCCGCGCTCTCCTCCGCCACAAGCCGCTCCCTCTTCCGCCGTCTTCCTCGGTCTTTGCCACCGTCAACTGCGCAGCGCATCGTGCTGCGGTCAATGCCTTCTATTCCCTTTCTCGGCAACCTGTTCTCGTCGTCATCCGCTACCTCCAAACAAGACACAATGTCCTTCCCAGACGAGCGCACCGACTCCGAGTGGCAGGCCGTCCTGAGTCCTCGTAGGTTCCCCCTCCCATATGTCTCTTATGTGTTGCTTCTACACTCGTATGCCTTTTGTTTTTGTTGCAACCTGCTGACGAAACTGCTAGAACAATTCCGCATCCTGCGCCAAAAAGGCACGGAGGCGCCCTTCAGTGGCGCCTACGACAAGCACTTTGCCGACGCCGGCGTCTACAACTGTGCCGGCTGTGACGCGCCGCTGTACAAGGCGTCGCACAAGTTCCGGTCTGGCTGCGGCTGGCCCGCCTACTTTGACAGCATCCCGGGCGCCGTCAAGCGCCACGAGGACAACACGCTCGGCATGCGCCGCACCGAGATTGTGTGCGCCAAGTGCGGCGGCCACCTGGGCCACGTCTTCAAGGGCGAGGGCTACGCGACGCCGACCGACGAGCGCCACTGCGTCAACAGCGTCAGCCTCAAGTTCTCGGCCGCCGACGAGGCGGCCGCCGCCAAGGGTGCCGGCCTCTAAAAAGGACGGCCTGGCTAGAAGGGTGGTGGCTGTCGTGCCTTGTTCATGTTATTGTCTCGCTAGACGGCGGCGGATGTGCGTGTATTTTTGTTGTATATAGCGACGGGGGTTTACGTTTTTGGATATGAATTCTGGATTACACGTATGACGTGAGGGGGGGAAACCCGGACAAATAAAAGCTTGGACAACGTTTCTAAAGCCAACATGCCAGCACCAGTGACGCCAATACCACTACAGACTGCATCGACATTTATGATGAGGTCGATGCGGGGAATGAACAATCATTGCGTGCTCCTTCTTGCTGAAAAGCATAGATCACACACAATTCAACGGTGTCGTTGTGACTAGATGCAGTCATGCCGGGCACTTAAGCTGCTGGATATGAATCCTGGTACAAACATTTGAAAGAAAAAAAATGTATATTTTAGGTGGTATCTTCTGTTCCTCTGCCGTTCTTTTCCCAGGTCTTCAATAATAATCTGACGCTTGATGCAATGCATGATAGTGTTCCTCGAGGGGAATTTTTTGGCTCCCCCTCCTTTTCCCATCCCAATCCCTGGCTTTTGCAGATTTGTTTGTCCGCTCTTATTCGAGAAGACCGGCCGCAACTGTCTGTCCCTCGGCACGCAAAACGACCCGCTGGCCCGCTTCTAATGGTATTTTTTTGTTCAGCCTGACCCGGATCCGCGCCACGCTTCCGGGCTTGACAACCAGCGGTGACTTTTCGAGCACCTTTCCCGTTGTTTTGTGCAGCACCGCCGTGAGCTCGCGGATCACGCCCGCCTCATTCAGGCGTCCACGGTGGACCTCGACCGGCATCGGGAAGAGGGAGTCGAAGGCGAGCGCCTTCATTGTAAAGATGTCGACGCACGGCGCGGGCTTGGCCGGATCACAGAGTACGACACCCGAGTGCACATTGAGCGGGTCGATGTTGGCCAGATGCACGACAACGTTTTGCCCGGCGACGGCCCAGTCGGCCGGCTGCCCATCCTGGGTGAGGGACTTGACGTGCGCTTTGGCGCTGCCGGGCACGACCAGCAGCGCGTCGCCGACCTGCAGCGACCCCGCCTCGATGCGTCCGGCCACGCTGATCGCGCTGCCTGCCGTCTTGAAGACCTCGGACACGGGAAACCGGAGCGGCTTGTCGAGCGCGCGCGGCGTGGGCACCGATTTTTCCAGCTCCTCGACCAGCGTGCTGCCCGTGTACCAAGACGCGGCGGCGGCCGTCGACCGGTTCACCAGGTTGTCGCCGAGAAGACCCACGACCGGCACAAAACTGACGTTGGACATCTTGAACCCGGTCGCGGACAGGAAGCCCCGGACCTGCGCGACGATCTCGTCGAAGCGCGCCTGCGACCAGTCGACCATGTCGAGCTTGTTGACCGCTACAATGATGCGCGACACACCCATGCTCCGCAGCAGCAGCGCGTGCTCGCGGGTCTGGCCCTTGATGCCGGACTCGAAGGCGCCCGTCTTTGCGTCGACGACGAGGACGGCAAAGTCGGCCTGGCTGGCGCCGGCAATCATGTTGGGGATGAAGTCGCGGTGGCCGGGCGCATCGAGAATGGTAAAGGCCGTCGTTGCCGTTTCGAAATGCCGCGTTGCAATGTCGATCGTCACACCGTGCGCGCGCTCGTCCGCGCCCGAGTCGAGAACCCAGGCCAGGGCAAACGACGACTTGCCCATGGTCTGGGCCTCCTTCTGGTATTTGTCGACGGTCCGCTGGTCCACCACCCGCATGTCCAGCAGCAGCCGCGCCATCATCGTGCTCTTGCCGGCGTCGACGTGCCCGACAACGACAAAGTTCGCATTCTTCTTCAGCTTTGCCTTTGCATACTCGCTCAGCACGTTGAGGTTTTTCCCCTTTGGCAGCGGCGCAAAGTCGACTTTGAGCTTTTTGACGCCGTTTGCGAGCGAGTCCATGCCCTTGTCGCTGCCTGCTCCGATGCCAGCGGCCCCCTTTTTCTTCGTCGGCGTGCTGTTCCCAGACGCTTTCTTGAAGGCTGTTTACAAGAAAAAAAAAAGGGGGAGGGGGCAGGGGAAAGAGAGTCAGCATTTCGTCCTCTGTGATGCGTTGGTTCGGCATCTCATTTCTTGGCCGCGCCCCGTCGCCAACCTTTGGACTGTGCTTCCAGAATGACATCATCTGGAGAGGGTTCTAAAAAGGCTTCAAATGCAGAAGGGGGAGCGCGAGACAGAGACGGCACAGCCAACAAGTCGGACTTTGACGTCTCGGGCGCCCTGTGTTTCTTCGGGCCAAACAAAGACTGGGCAAACGCAGAGGGCTGGGCAATCAACGGTGCCTCGACCTCGCGCGGCTCGTCCTTGATCAGGGCTCCTCCTCCTCCACACGAGCCAAGGCCATGCTCCATCAGCCGAGGGCCCACGGGCAAGTCGTGCTCGGCCCGTGGAGGAGCTTCCAGAGAAACGGGGGCACCCAAGGGGGTTGGCGGCAGTGTTGGGCTGGGCCGCGTCTCTGTCTGCCGGCCGTGCGCCGAGTCGCTGATGGCAAGCTTTGCGGCTTTGTTCCGGAGCTCCCGCACGTCCACATCCGGCTGTCCGCCACCCGCGGCGCCGCCGGTCTCCTTTGCCTTTTTTGCCTCTTCGGCCTTCCGCTTGCGCTGCGCTGCAAGAGCCTGCAGCTTGGACATTTTGGCCGGCGCGCCTGAGCCGCCCAAGAGGCCGCCCCGCGGCAGCATTGGTGGCACAAAGTAGGCCTGCCTCGACCGTGGCACGCTCAGCCAAGGCATGTCGTAGAAGAGGGCGGCAAGCGAGGCGCGGTCGGCTCCCGTGGGTGGCGGGATGGGGTAGAGTGGACGAGTTTGGCTTCCTTGGCAGACCGTCAACGAACTTGCCGATGCGCTCCCCGTGTGGCTGGGCGAGGTCGAGGCGCGGCACGGCGAAGCTGGGACACACAGACCAAGGTGCGCAGAGCAGAAAAAGCACGCAAGCTTACCGTCTTGTGGTTCCTTCTTGGGAGTTGTCGTCCTTTCTGGTGCCGGGTCGATGAAGGTCTTGGTGAGGTAGTTGACGGATTTGTCGACGTCGTAGAAGTAGTGCCAAAGGGCCTCCTGGATCTGCGACTCGGTGACCTTGCTGGCCCTGTCACCGAGCACGGTCCGTACTGCCGCCGTCGCGTCCCGCATAATCTCGCGGTCTTCGGCGCTCAACTCGTCCTCGTCCTCGCCGTCCTCGCCGTCGAACTCGTCCATGTCCTTCTCGAAGTCATAGTTGCGGTACAGTTGATGTCGTGACATTGTTGGCAGCTGAATAAGGGAGTGAATCGGCCTGGTCCTTTTCTTGTAAAACAAAAAAAAAAGGAGAGAAACGAACAGAAAGCGAAGAAACGAAGAGCGTCTGCATAAACTTCTGGCTTTATGAGGAGCGCTGCGGTTACCTGGAGGGGCACTTAGTCTCAGTGTGGGGTTGGCCTCAAGCGGGCCTCAACCGTGCTGGCGGCATTATGTAAGCCAGGACGTTTTGCGCTTCTTATCGGCTTATCGATAAGAGCTGGCAACTTTTTTTTCTCTGTTGATCGCCAACTTTTTCCAAGCGCCATATCGGCCGCAAAGTTGCCTCCTGCGCTGCCAAATCTCCTCCCATCGGTCTGCGCCGCCCAAGAACACCCAACATTGCAGGTTCTTTGCGGACGTTCGATACACCGAATATTTTCCAAAACGACGGAAGATACCACGAAGAAAGCAAACGGTACTGCCAACAGTCTCTTCTCGCCGGCGAGCCATCATGAAGCTCTCCAACGTCGGCACCGCCGCCGTCTACACGGTCTCTGGCCCGTCGTCGCGGGCGCTGCCTGACTGGCTGGAAAAGAAGAAGAAGAAGAGCCTCAAGAACGACCCGGAGTTTGCCAACCGGCTCGAGCTGCTGCAGGACTTTGAGTTTACCGGCGCGAGCAGCTGCGTCCGCGTCTCCGAGGATGGCGAATGGCTGATGTCGACGGGCACTTTTCCGGTACGGACTCCCACTCCCCTTCCCCACGTCACGCTTTGCAGTCTGCCTTTGTATCGACGACTCAATGGACTGCCAGTGACTGACTGAACCTCTCCGCAGCCCCAAATGCACGTCCACAACCTCCACCAAATGTCCCTCTCCTACTCCCGGCACACAATATCCCTGAACAACAAGTTTGTCCTCTGCTCGCCAGACTATTCCAAGTCGAGTAGGTGTTTTCTTCTTTTCCGTTGCGTCACAGACGTCTGGAGGGCCCTGCCCTTTCTTGCAGATGCTCGGCTAACCGCTGTCCTCCCCTGTCCTCCAGTCCATCTCCAAGAAGACCGCAGAATCGAGTTTCACACGCCGGCCGGGTGTCACTACCAAGTCCGCATTCCACGGTTCGGCCGAGACATTGTCTACGACCGGCAATCCACAGAAGTCCTTGTGCCGGCGGCTGGGTTGGATGCCGATGGATTTGGAGAGGTCTTTCGACTGAACCTGGTATGGCCCGGCTCCTGGCAATCCTTGCGACCGCCAATCGGGTTTTGCTAACGACATCTCAAAAATAGGAACTCGGACGCTTTCAAAAGTCGTTCCAGATCGAAGTCGGATCCGATGAGGGCGTTGAGCGTGGTCTACAGGGAAGCATCGGCGTGGGTTGCGTGAACACCGCAGCGATTGCTGAGCGGTCGCACGGTCTGTCTGCTTTCGGCACGTCGTTGGGCTCAGTTGAGTTCTGGGACACACGGTCGCGAGCGCGGGTGGCGACGCTCCAGTCGCACGACGGCGAGATCACCGCGTTGGATTTTTCCCGGTCCGGCCTGTCTCTTGCAACCGGTTCGGGGACTGGCATTGTCCAGATCTACGACTTGCGGCGACCGACGCCGTTGCTGACCAAGGACCTCGGCTTTGGCTCTCCCGTCAACAATCTAATCCACATGACGACGGCATCCGACGAAAAGATGCTACTGGCCTCGGACAAGCGCGCGATCAAGATCTTTGATGTGGTGACGGGCGACCCATGGGCGGCGATCGAGCCCGAGGTCGACATCAACTTTGTGGCGCACTGCCCCGACTCGGGCATGCTCCTTAGTGCGAACGAGGGACGGCAACAGCACGCCTGGTTTATTCCAATGCTCGTAAGTTTTTTTTTACCGATCCATGCATATCTTCGCGAAGAGAACCGGGGACGGGGGCATCCTTCAAACTCTTGCTGACACTTTGATGCTAGGGCCCTGCACCAAAGTGGTGTACGTTCTTGGAGCGCCTGGTGGACGAAATGGCCGAGGAGGTCTCGACTACGACGTACGACAACTACAAGTTCCTCACGCTGCCCGAGCTGCGGTCGCTCAGCCTGGCCCATCTCATTGGCAAGACCAACTTGCTGCGGCCGTACATGCACGGCTACTTTGTGGCCAGCAAGCTGTACGACCAAGCTCGCCTCATTGCCAACCCGCACGTGTACGAAGAGGAGCGCATGAAGCGTGTCAAGGAGAAGATCGAGAAGGAGCGTGCCAGCCGCATCCGCGAGACAAAGAAGGTCAAGGTCAACCAGAAGGCTGCGAATATGCTTCTCGAGAAGCAGGAGCGGAGAGAGAAGATCGACACCGAGGCTGGAGCTCTTGGCGACGAGCGTCTCGGAGCCTTCTTCGAAGAAGAGGACTTTGCTGTTGACGAAAGGACGGCCGAGTTCCGCTCTCTCAACCCGAGCACGAAGGTGGACGGCGCAACGGCGGCCCGCGGCCACGCCGATACGAACAAGAACGCACGGAAGCCCGCACGTGGCGGCAACGCTTCAGACACAGACATGGACGACGACGACGACGACGACGACGATAGAGAGGCGGCGCCCATCCGCTCCCAGGACAACGATGCCGGCGGCGGTGGCGTCGTCATGCGCATGTCGTCGTCTGCGCAGAAGTGGAACCCGCGCGGCACAATCGGTTCGCGCGCGGAGAAGATGGCCGCCAACAGCGCCAGCCACGGCCGCGCCAGCGGCTTTGGCAAGGCGCGCAGCGGCATGCTTGTGGGCGAGAGATCGGTCACGTTTGTGCCCGAGTCGAAGAAGAAGAAGGAAGACGAGGTCGTGCGGCCGGCGCCGAGACGGGACAACCGTGAACGCAGAAGTGCCAGCGGCAACACCTTCCGAAACTTTAAGAAGTAAGGTGGAGGCGACGCAACCGACAAAGGGCCAAAGAAAAAATGGGTTCCAGTTTCAAAATGCAGACATACGAGCTATTGTTACAAAAACTCCTTTCCTGTCGGACATGGAGGCCTTCAACCGAGCAGGGCCTTGTGGCCTCCCGCGAAGCCGGTTAATATCGTCTCTCTCTCGATGCTGCTTCATGTCCATCTTGACATGCTCTCAAGGCTCCCGACCGCCTTAATATGCCTCGAACCCTCCTCCTTACCGCCTGAAACAAAAACCAAGGTCATCCCACCCTTATGGGGAACCCACACCCAAATCCGGGTTCCCCTTGCGTCACACGCCCAAAGCGAGAGCACGTTTTCATATCCCGGCCCTCGGCCTCTCTTGTGTGTGCCACCACCATCATCTTTGTGGACTTTATTTCCGACTGAAAGTGGCGAGCTTGATTTTTGTGCCCATCTTGCTCGTCTTCGTCTTGCTTGATGTGCTCGACTTGGCGGACACGCTGAGGCCCTTTTCCAGATCCTCTGGCAGGCGAGGTGTTGGCGGCACATCATCGAGGCGAACTCGGCCCCGCGAGCGGTCGGAACGGCTTTCCTTGACGGACCGGGGAAACTCGGAGCGGCGAGGCGTGAGGGCAGTGACAACCCGGCGGGCCGACCTCCGGATGCTCTCGCGGACCTTCCACTCACGCTTCTTGGCAAGATAGAAGAGCACGGCCGAGGAGACTTTAGGGCAACGACGTGTGAGCGCGGCGAATGGCAACAACTCGAGGGCAGCCCCTCAAAAAGAACGAAAAACGAAAAGAAAAAGAAAAAAACGCCAAAAGAGAAAGCTTACTTCCGATCACGGCAACCACGACGACAACTATGATAATGGTAACCATAGCGCCACGCGAGATGCCCACGCCGCCCGACGACGGGCCGGATGCACCGCCATTGTCGTCGACGCCCGAGCTGCCGCCATCGTCTGAATAGCCCTCTGTGGCCAGCGGGAACGACGACGACTGCGTAGCGGTTGCCATGGTGCCAGATAGCTGTCGGTGCTCCTTTTTGGGTGGCGGAGGGGTTGCGGTTTGTGTTTAGGGTTCGGGGATCGTACGACTTTCCGAGGTTGGATGTTTTTGGTGGTTTTGCTGTGGTCTTTGTCTCGAAAGATTTTGTTTCCAGAACGTCGAATTGGGTATATAAGGGCACGTCCAGCGGCGAAAGAAAGTGAACAATATACAGAACGGAAAACCGACGGCAGGGCAGGTCAAGAAATATTCAGAGGAAGGAGAGTAGCAGGTGGGAAGGGAACCAGGTCAGTATATAAACCACACACCGGCTTGAAGGGTATCATAAAGACAGTCCAAAACAAGGGGAGTCGAGCGCTGCTGGTGACGGGCCTCCCATCTCTTCCTTGGTCTTTGCTGGACGTTCTTGGCGTATTACAGCACTTCTTTCTGCATATCATAACTATTATGGGTGTCGTCGTCACCGTCGCGCCCACCACCTCGAGAAACGGCCCAACCTGTGACAAGAAATGGCGGGCTGCATGTACTCCGTACCGCCTCCCTCCTTTTTGGCCCTCGCTCGGTCGTCGTCGTCCTTACCCCGGTCCCCCTCAGCATCAATGTGACTGGCTGCAACAGCGTTTCTCTTCACAGCACCCTTGTTCGTCCCTGCACGCGATGCCGCCATTGGGTACACACAAGATGTGCCGGAGGGTCGCACGCCTTTGTATCGCGGGCCCTACAAGGGTGCATGCAGGGGTCGACAAGGAACACTGGCGCCCCATTGGCCCCAATTTGGGTCCCGCCATCAAGCGCCGAAGCTTGTGGTTGGCTTCATGCACGTTCCCTCCCAGCAAGCGGGAGGATCGTCGCCTTCTGGGCACTCCGCCAGCCAACCAATCACAGTACATATACAAGCGGCCGGGGGGGAGGGCTTTCTATGCTCGGCGGCTACGAGGGACGAAGCTCTGATAGTGCTTGTGCTTGCAGACGCTCTGTCACATTGTGTCCTTCTTTTGTTTCTTGTTCAATCACTTTTTTTAGATGATGAAGAGCACCACTCGCTTCGTCTCCGCGGGCACCCCCCCCCTACCTTGCGGGTTCGGTCACAAAGGGCGTGAAATCGGGTCTGTTTCGTTCGTGTCTCTTGACGGCAAAGTGCTTCGAAACCTAAGATTGGGGGACTGGGGTATTGTGGCGCTTTCGCAGCTCTTCTCCGTCTTTCAAACCTAGAGGGGATGCTCATGCTTGCACGTAGTCGCTTGTCGTCAGTCTCCTGCGCCGATGCAGATCAGATTCTGTCTTTAGAGGTCGGGCTCAACTCATAACAGATTGCCTCTGGTGGAAAGGCGTGGACGTCGTTAAAAAAGGAGGAGAAAGCTGTTCAATGGCCCTTCTACAAGGCATAGAGGCGTGTATGTTGACCGGAACCGGAGAGCGTATGTACGGCGCACGTAGCGTAAAAGCAGAAGGACTTGTAATGCTTAGCTCTACTCCTTGTCGTCCCCTGGCCAAATGGATCATCACGAGGCTGGTGCAGGCGGGAATTGGATGGCGGTGGTGAGCTGTAGAGTTACAGCAAGAAGCTCACGTGCCACCGCAAAGGACTGCCGTTATGTGCCCTTGCTTCAAAGCTCGTGCCATCCGCCCCTTCCCTTCCCTAAATGCGGCTTCCAAGCCTGGCAGGAAAGACCGTTGCGGAGGTAAACAAAACGCCAGTCGCCCCTTCCCAGGGCTGGTGAGTTAATGATGTCTAGACTTCCCGTAACTTCTCGGAGAAACAGCCGACTCTGTTTGGTCCATTTCGTAGCTTTGCCGTGAATACCCTGCTCCCACGGGTCTCACCAGCTTCGAGACGCCAAAGGAAGACACCATGGAGGACTTTCGCATTCCGGACACGCCTCTCCTCGCACAGCATGTGGGACGCTTCTCTTCCAATAGCGGTACCGCCCATGTGGACATCACCGGTTTGGGACTGACCTCTTCCCTGGGTCGGTCTCATGGCCCCAGAGCCCTTGATGTTGATACAGACTCTGTGACTCGCCGTAAGTCGTCCCCATACTCTACCCGTCGCTGCGGTGATTTTGATAGTTCTAACTGTGCAGAGGAGGGCCCAGCTTCCCCTGGACGGCACCGGGCGCCGGGGTCTGCTTCGAAGACGAGGAGCTCTGCCGTGCCTCGTACAAGCTATTTCTCTTCACTCACTCAGAGACACCAGCACCCGAGCCACGGCTCTCAAGTGCGTCCGGCGTCAGCAACACAAGCCAAGACGGCCGGGTCACAGAAGGCCACACACCTCTCTGGCGAGATTGTCTCCTATCCAAGCTTGGTCACAGGCAGTGGCCAGCCGGAAAGCCAGCACTGGGACAACGAAAATCTGCAGGCGCGCAGCTCACAGCACTGCAGAAATCCACAGACTGGTGCCGACGTGGGATATAGGGGGATCCAAGAAGCTATCGCTTCCAAGTTCCAGGACCTCGAAAAACAGATTCAGTCACAGGAGCAGGAGATCACAGAGCTGAGGTTCTCGTTGAACGATGCCAACCTGGCCACAGATGCTCGCGACACAGAAAAACGGCAGCTCAAGCAGAAAATCGAGGAGCTGGAGCACAAGTTGAAGCAGAGAGACGAAGCGGCGGCAGGGTTCCAAAAAGAAGCCATCGATTGCCAGGGCGCACTCAAAAGGGCAGCAGACGAACAAAGACGGCTTCGAGAAGATGCCACGAAAGCCCAAGAACAGTCAAAAGAAGACCGCAAAGCACTCTTGGACTCCCAAAAGGAAGTCAAGGAAACGCGAGCACAGCTAGAGGCTTCTCGGGAAGAGCTGCGAGAAAGCAATGCATCGGCAGACGAACGGAGCAAGCGTGACTCGAAAACCTGTGAGTACAAATATGTCCACAAGACCACATTACAGATGCATCCTCTAACACCACGGCAAGGGCAGGCAAAGGTGAATGAACTAGCCGACCAGCTCCAACAACGAGATACTGCGGTTCAGTTCCAGAGAGACGCGAACAATCGGCTCTCAAAGCAACTGGATGAAATTCCTGAGCGCAACTTCCAGGCACTGGGTGCCTGTGTCAAAAAGATACTCGAGAGGCTCGACCATTTCCGATCCGAGGCAATGGAAGATGGGAAGATTACCGAGAAACTCCACGAAGAACGGTAAGCTCGGATGTGTTTATTTGACTTTCCCCGGCTTGCCATGACTAAATCAATTGACCCTTACAGTTACGAGCCCATTGTTCATTATCTCAAAGAACTATGCGCATCGTCCCAGCGCCAAGCTGAAGTTCTCGCTGCGACTCAACGCCAGGCCAAAGTCCTTACAGACCAGTGAGTAGTGACAGTGACATCTCATATCTTTTTTTCCGTCTTTGGATTTGACATTGTCTAATGCGTTGTTAAAGGGTGCTGGGTAGAATTGAGCACTCTGACGGCGAGAGAAAGGGGACAGAATCTATCTGGAAGACTGCGCTTAACGACGGCATGGCCAGCATGCAACAATGCTTTGAGAACCATCAGACCAAGTTGGTTGAAGAACTTGCTAGGAAAAGTCGGGAGAGCCGCATCTTAGCCGACGCCTGCCAAAAGAGAGACGAAGACAGCCACCGTCTCTCAAATCAGCTCTCGGAGCAAATGCGTGTCTCCCGAGAGCAGCTGCTACAGATCCAAGAGCTGCACCGCCTGCTTCGGCACATGGAAGAACTCCCGCGCGAAGATCCGAACATGGTGGCCAGAATTCAGGTTCTGCAGGAACAAAACGGACGTCTCGACTCTCAAATCAAAGACAGAGATGCCCAGATTACCAGACTAGAAGAAGGCTACAAGGAGAGGACGAACGCGTTTCTTGCTGCAGCGGAGAAGTTTGCTTCGGATGTACAGGAACTCAACGCCTCATCTCGCCAGCGAGAGGAGGAGTATCGTCGTGCTTTCGACAAGGCTTCAGAGCTTGCCACCAAAGAAGCAAAAAGGAGCTTTGACGAAAACAACGAGGAGATACAAAGAGAACTCCAGCAAGAGCGCGCCAAACGGCAGGTGCTGGAGAAGGAAATGAGAAAGGCCAAGGAAGACTTGTCTGTGCTAGAAGAGAGCAACCAAAGACGCTCCCATTCTCACGAGATTCTCCAACGGGAACTAGCCTCGTTAAAACTTGGCAACCAAGCCGTCACAGGGCACCTAGAAGAAAAGGTCAGAGCTCTCGAGCACCAGCGAGACTGTGATGCTGCTGCCATGGCCAAGTTGAAGGCGGCGCTTGCAGACAAGGAGATGGACTATGCGAATCTCCGCAGCAGCATGGATGCGTATGACGAGAAGGTGCAAATCCTCATTGAGCATCTGAGAGTCTGGGCACAAGACTACACGCACATTGCAGCCATCCGCTCGCGACTTAAGATGCTGGGGCAGATTGACCAATCCTGTGCGGCAACTGCGAGGATCAGAGAGGCCGAGCAAATCGACAGCGTTCTGGCCCAGCTCCGGCAATATTGTGCCCGCCAGCTCACACGAGACGAAAAACTCGGCTTCGGGCCAGTTCATGGCCAGCCAAGGTCGTGTCTACACGGCTCCGACGATGGCCACGAGCAACGCATCTCAGATCTGTCTCTATACCTGGAAGCTGAAATTGCCAATTGTCAGCCGGCAAACACTCCCAGCAACAACTGCCTCGTTGGGGGTGGGGGATGTGAAGCATCCGTGCCGCGACAAGGGGCAACCGCCTGCAGAGCGGACGCCCTTCAGACTCCCGACAATGGTCTCGAGACTCGCGGCTCGAGCATCAAGCCACCGCCCGTTCTTCCGGAAAGGACCATTACTGTTCCACTTGAACCAGAAGGTAGCATGGACCCCTCGAGTCCGGCGGCAATTTCGAGTCCGGTTACGAAACGGCCCCGACGCAACACGCGAGCCACGAGAGCAGACAGCTTGCGGCGCAACCTCGTCAGCCCAACCGACGCCAAAATGGCCAAAAGAGCCGGCCGGAAGCGGCCAACCGGTTCCAGAGGAATAGGTGACGCTGGCATCTCGGGGCCAGAGACAAAGCGAAGATACAACGAGACTTCGGCGTACTTCCAAAGCACCACAGAGGACCATGGAGGGCAGATGCAGATGGTCGCGTGCCTAGAGGGAGGTGGGATGGATGCTATCGCCAATGCGACTACCTCCCCTCGGGCTTTGATCAAGATGGAGGACGTGTAGGCCGCCATGCTTCTGTGTGTGTAAAGAATCTTTATTTTTTCTTATGACAACCCAGATGTGTGCCCAACAAGGTGTATTTGTTCCCAGTTCCAGCAACGCCAATGAATACCATGCATAGTTTTGTACAAGTGCTTCGGAGAGCAGGCGGCAGGGACGAGCCGTACGGCCTGTACGCGCCCTCTCCCCCTCGTTTTTTCGTTTCTGACGTTATCGTTCACGCGCTGTCGTCGTCCTGTTTGTTCTATTTGGCTTTCCGCTTCTGTTCGAGGAAGAGAACCTTTCTGCGGACTGTGGGCAGCCGCGTTAGCAGACGCTCCAGCCAAGTCGGCGCACCCACCGTGTGTCCTCAAGAGAAGGCATGCCAAGTGCCAGTGTACTCACCAACCGGGTCGTACTTGAGCATGCTGAGTGGTGTCGACGTGCGCGGCCGGGTGAAGGTGTAGAAGAAGCCGGTCATGGCCATCGACAAAAGGCGGACCGAGATGACGCGGGATTTGGCTTTGCGCAGGTTAGCAGGGCCCGGGGGAGAAGAGGGGGGGGGGGGGGGGTCAAGTGCATAGAAAGAGACGTACCCTTCTTTGCCATTGTTGCTGCTGGCGGTGCGCGTGCGGGGAGGGGGAGCTAGGCGTGGTGGTGACGGGGGTGGCTTCGTGAGCTTCGCAACGGTTTCGTGAAGCCATTCGCAGAAAACCTTTTGCGATGGAGTGGCTCGCGCCTGGGTCCGTCGGGTGGGTCCCGTCTGAGCCGGCAGCATGGCCAATCAGCGGCCCCCCGCCGTCGACCGGACGAGCTCTTATCTTATCGGTCCTTGATGCCCACAGATTGAATTTCATTAATTTTCAAGGCATCCTCCCCCCCCCCAAAGCACAGCCAGTGATGGGTTGACTGATCCGGGGGGGCTTCCTCCGTTCGTCTCCTCACAAAGAAAAGCAATGGACGACGAGGACGGGGACGCATGGCTCACGTAGTATCCGATTTCGATCCGCTCCCGTCGCCGTGCTTCCCGGGGCGCTTTCGTACTGCGTTTCCCCTCAATCCGCGCAGCCTGGGGCCTGCGTCTATTTCTCTCTTTCTCTCTTTTACCCCTTTCTCACGGCTTAGTGTCGAGCGGTAGCGGAGGTCTGCTCTCCCACAATTGTCTCCGTCCCTCCTCTACGGCGCACTTGCAGTATCGTGCTTCGCGCGGTGTATTTTTCGTCGAGGCGGTCAACGAGCTGCACCCTTCGTGCCCCAGGTGGACGAAAGCGAAAGATACCTTTGGCCTTATAAATAGGGCGGTCCTTCAGGCCCGGCTGTTGTCCCCTTTCTCACCCATTTTGCCATTCCCCTCCCCTGCAAGAAAGAAAAAAAGAGACAAGAGACTACGAAAAGAAAAAGGGAGGATAGCCGAGCCGGGCAACGCATGCGCGCCCGTGGACCTTTGGTTCCCGCACACACACTCTCTCTCTCTCTCGCTCTCGCTCTCGCTCGCTCGCTCTACCTGCCTCCGTCTGCCGCATCGCCCGCCCGCTGGCCAGCCATGCTTGCCGCTGTTTCCAAGGCGCCTGGCGCGCTGGGCGCTGCCCGCAACCGAGGCGCGCAGGCGACAACACCTAGACGGGCAGGAACAACCGCAGCGACTCGAGCCCGCGACGTCGGCCCACTTCTGGCCTGCTTCTCGTCAGGTGCGTTCTTTTGCTGGGGGGGCAGTTGCATCCGCCGCCACCAAAGCAACCTTTTCCCCATTCTATCTCCCCTCTTCCCCCCCCCCGAATCCTCCTCTCCCCGGACTCTGCCTATTCTTGCCTGTTTTCCCCTTGTTTCGTTGGTTGCTGTCGGCTTCTGGAGCCTCTCACGTTCCCGTCTGCGTTTTTTTTTCTTTTTCGTTGCCCTCTGTGTTTTTGCCTTCCGTTGTGGTTTGCCTGGTCTTGCATGACTCGACCTATCACGGCGCGCCCTTTTTTTTTCGTGGGAGGCTGTTCCTGCCGGTTTCGGCCTCGCTCTGCATTCTCTCTTTTTCCCTCTATCTCTCCCTCTCCCTCTCTGTCTCTCTCTCTCTCTCTTCCGCCCCCCACCCCTTCTTGGAGGATGGAGGGGGAGAGACAGACGCTGGGGAAAGAGCCAAGCAGTGCTCGCTCTCACCCCATGAGAATTTGGGGAAAGTACGCCAGCTTTATACAGGGCAGGCGCGGCCGGTCAGCCCTGGATCAGGCCAGCACCTTGTGAGGAACATGGCATGTGCGGGTCAGACGACGGCTCTGGACATTGGCATGGCAGGAGCAAGCGGCACCACGACTGAGGCACAAAGCGGCGCGCCGGTGGAAGGGGCCACCCAGCTCGTCCTCGCATGCTGCGCTTTATGAACGCAAATAAAAGGAGAGTTCCTTTTGCCCAACCCCTGGCCGATGGGCAGCAGCTCACCTCTAATTGCCGCACACATGCGTTGCCGCGTCGTGCCTTCCTGCCTCGCCGTATAAGAACCCTCCTTCCTGTTGGCGATTTCCTTCCACAGCTGTCCATCTTTCTTTCTCTCTCCCTCTTTCCCTCTCTCCCTCTCTCCCTCTCCCTCTCTTCTTTCCTGTTTTGTCCTCCCATTGACTTGCACCTTCCTCCCCTGCTGTCCTCCACGCCCCGCCGTTCTTCTAGCTGCCGAACCCTCCCCCCTCTGCCCTAGCCTCTTGTTAGTTGTTTGTTGCCCCTTTAGGTAATCTTTCCTTTTGTTCTTGTCTGCGCTTCGTTCACTAATACTTTTGCACTTTCCCCCCCCCCCAGTAGCTCCTTTCCCCCATGTGCAGGTCCGTCCGTCGACCCCACTAGCCGTCGTGACTCTTCCAGGGTCCGCACCAACATCCGCCCCGCCGCCGCCGTCCTTCCTGGCCGTTTCTTCAACAACAAAACAACGCACCTTGCTGCCGTCGCCGCTTCGCCTTGCTGCCACGGCGTCTACCTCCTCTGCACGCGCACCCAGAGCACAGCTTCCCTCCTTCTCCAGAGCCTTCTCCCTCTCCTCCGCCGCCGCCATGTCTGCCTCACCGGAGCGGCGCTTGAACGCGGACAACATCAACCCCCATGTCAAGGCCGCCAAGTACGCCGTGCGAGGCGAGCTCGCCGTTCGCTCCGAGGAGTACCGCGCCCGGCTCGCCAAGAACGACGACACCCTGCCCTTCAAGCACGTCATCTCGGCCAACATTGGCAACCCGCAGCAGCTCGACCAGCTGCCCATCACCTTCTTCCGCCAGGTCCTGAGTCTGCTCGAGAACCCGCTGCTGCTGCAGCACGAGGATGTCCTGACCGGCTCGCTGGGCTACAAGACGGACGCTGTTGAGCGCGCCAAGTGGCTGCTGGCCAAGGTCGGCTCCGTCGGCGCCTACAGCGCCAGCAACGGCGTGCCGGCCATTCGCCAGAGCGTTGCCGACTTCCTCGAGCGCCGCGACGGCTTCCCGGCGAATCCGGCGGATCTCTACATGTCCGCGGGCGCCTCGTCCGGCGTCAACACCCTCCTGCACGTCATCTGCGCCGGCCCCTCGACCGGCGTGCTCGTCCCCATCCCGCAGTACCCCCTGTACACGGCGTCGCTGTCACTACTCAACGCCCAGTGCGTGCCCTACTACCTCGACGAGGCGCAGAACTGGGCCACCGACCATGAAATGATCGTTGCCGCCCTCAAGGAGGCGCGCGCCAACAGCGTCGACGTGCGCGCCATCGTCGTCATCAACCCGGGCAACCCGACGGGCGCGTCGCTGTCCGAGGGCGACGTCGAGGCCGTCATCGAGCTGGCGCGCGCCGAGAAGCTCGTCATCATCGCCGACGAGGTGTACCAGACAAACGTGTTTGTCGGCAAGTTCCACTCCTTCAAGGGCGCGCTGCGCCGTCTGCAGGCGGCGAACCCCGGCAAGTACGACAACGTCGAGCTCGCGTCGCTGCATTCCATCTCCAAGGGCATGGTCGGCGAGTGCGGCCACCGCGGCGGCTACTTTGAGCTCGTCGGCTTCGACCCGGCCGTGCAGGCGGAGATCTACAAGTTTGTCAGCATCATGCTGTGCGCGCCCGTCATCGGCCAGTGCCTGGTCGAGCTCATGGTGAACCCGCCCAAGCCCGGCGAGCCCAGCTACGAGCTCTACGACAAGGAGTACAGCGCCATCTACAGCGGCCTGCGCGACCGCGCGGCCGCCCTCCACAAGGCCTTTGACCAGATGGAGGGCGTCGAGTGCGGCGAGCCGCAGGGCAGCATGTACCTCTTCCCCACCATCAAGCTCTCCGCGAAGGCGGCCGAGGCCGCCGCCGCCGAGGGCCGCACGCCCGACGAGTTCTACTGCATGCGCATGCTCGAGGCGACCGGCGTGTGCGTTGTCGCCGGCAGCGGTTTCGGCCAGAAGCCCGGCACCCTGCACTTCCGCACCACCTTCCTGGCGCCCGGCACCGAATGGATTGGCAGCATCATCCAGTTCCACAAGGGGTTCATGGACAAGTACAGATAGAGCAACTGATCTACAACCAGATTTTGGGCTTTTTGGGGTAAAACAAAATAAAGATTTAAGAAAGGGTGGGAAATGTTTGCTTGGCTTTATGTGTGGTTTTCCCTTTATATTGGTTTCTTGTTTAGATCGTGCAGTGTCCAAGGAGACTGCTCTGCATCGCTACTCATTCGTCCTTTTTTTCCTTCTTTTTTCCTTTTTTTTTTAACTGTTTACCTGGATTCTCCATAACGTTGCCGCCATCCACGATCTTCTTAAGTGTATATGACAGCCTGCTGCCCCATGAAAGCGAGACAGAGCCGGCTGGTCGGTCATGCGCCAGTTTTGAACATGGAGTACAGCAGGTGTATGTGCATCTATGCAATGTTTTGGATTTTGTGATAACAGGGTTAAAAAAGAGGGCAGACGAAAAAAAAAAAAGGCAAAACCCGGGACCCCAGACCCTCTACCCGGATGGCCAAACACAACCGGACTATGATACAGACAGCTCCCCCCCTTCTGCTGTTTCTCTCGCCTGCTCTGCCCTCTCCCCTCCCAGCACACTGCTCCTCTCCTCTCCTCTCCTCTCCTTCCCTCTCTTTTTCATGCCCGCTCGCTGCCCCGCAGCCGCACGGCCTGGCCGTACTTTTGCAGCTTCGTGATCAGCTGGTCGCCCTGCCGCACCACGTCCTGGTACTGCTTGTTCTTGTCGTCCGGCCGGTTCGTCTCGATGACGCCCTTGCCCGACACCCGGTCGATGGTGCAGGGGATGCGCCCGGCCGCAATGAACTTGGCCAGGTCGCGGTCGAGAAAGTCGACGGTGACGCCAAAGTCGTGGGCCATGCTGTCGAGGCCCACGACGCGGTACGACTGCAGCAGCTGCTGGTACGCGCGCAGCCGCATCTCGCGGATGAACCAGCTCTTGTGCTCGAACAGGTAGCGGTCCTGGTTCAGGAACCGCTCCTCGACCTGCGCCAGCGCCTGGAAGAACTGCTTGTAGCGCCCGTTGTACAGGCTCGCCACCAGCTGTGCCAGCGGCGAGAAGTCCACCGACATCTCCGCCTCGGGCTTCTCGATGCCGGCGCCCAGCGTCGTCAGGTTGACAACGGCCGTGTTGTGGTGGGCGGACGCGGCGTCGCCGCTGGCGGCACCAGCACCAGCGCCAGCAGCATCGGCGCCCGGCCCGGCCGAGATCACGCCCGTCAGCGCCAGCAGCTTGTCCTCGCCGTCGCCCAGGATGGCCTTGATCTCGGGGGCGTCGACGACCTTGGCCTTGAAGTCGACGCGCTTGAGGCTGACGGAGCCCGCGAGCACCGCGTACACGACGAGCTGGCTGTAGGTGCACAGCTCGTAGCTCGTAAACGTCGACAGGCTGTCGAGCAGCAGCGGCGCGCCCAGGGTGTTGGACCGCACCGTGATCAGGTACAGGCCCTCGTACGCCTTGAGGCGGTTGCGGCGGTCCCAGTCGCCGCCGGCGTCCACGAGCGCCGTCGCGCGCTCCACCAGCTTCTGCACCAGGAACTTGTCGCCGAAGAACAGCGCGAGGCGCACCATGGCCAGCACCACGTCGATCTTGGCGCCCAGCACGCCCGTGTTCTCAAACACGGCCTCGTACGCCGCCAGCGCCTTGTCCTTGTCGCCGACGCGCGCCCAGAACTCGGCCCGCTTGCCGCGCACGGCCTGGATCTCCGTGTCGCCCGCCTGCTCGACGGCCTCGTCCTCCTCGGTCTGCAGGCCCGCGAGCTCCGCCTCGTTGGCCGCCTGCAGCGTCTGGTACAGCGCCTCGTCCCACGCGAGCGCCGCCGTCGCCGTCGGGTTCTTGTTGGCGATCATGCCGACGGCGCTGGACTTGCGGCTCAGCGGCTTGCCGGGCGGGATGTGGGGGGCCGTCGTTGCGGCGGCAGCAGCAGCGGCAGCGGCGGCAGCAGCAGCAGCAGCAGCAGCAGAAGAAGAAGCAGACGATCTTGCTTTTGGCGCCGGCGCGGACGCCTCGCCGCCCACGCCGTTCAGCACGCCGTCGACGGGGTGTGCGAGGTAGCGGTACAGAGGCGCCATCTTGTGCTCGGCGACGGCATCCTGGACGGCCTTGGCGGCGGCCTGCTGGGCGGCGCGGCTCGCATAGGGGTTGGTCAGGGTAAACACCTGCTGGGCCAGCGGCAGCAGAGGCCACTTTGTGTACTGCGGGTCGGAGCCCATGATGGTTGAGAGAAGTGCGTGGGTGCGTGAGAGAGAGAGAGGGGGGGGGGGGGGGGGGGGTGGCGGCGTCGATCGTTTGTTCGAAGGAGAACAAGGAAAAGGAGAAGCGCAAAACCGGATCCTCGCTGTTCCCAGTCGGCCTTGCGTGCGACCAGATGCGACGGCGGGTGGATGCGGTGGGTGTGGGCGGTGTGGGCGGTGGGATGGGATTTGCTGCGGTTGCGGGCTGCAAGCTGTTTTGGAAGCTTTTTTGGGTGGTGCTGAGAGAGGTGGTGACAACTCATTGGGATCTGGGGCACCATGCAATTGCTAGGCGGCAGACAAGGCACGCGTTCCAGAGAAGCAAAGCAGCACCCCAGCCGGGGCTGGCTGGTCCCTCCTTCCTCGAAACTGCGCTGTGGTTGGCTGGATTCGATTATGTCATCCCAGAGCTCCATCCACTTTTCGGCGCCAGCAGGCGCGGCGGCTGGTTTGCCCTGCCGATCAAACTTCCTTTGTCTTTTCGCCAAAGCTGTCAACAACCAAAGAGGCTGTACGCTTCCGGCGCAACAACTGACATCTTGCTTCCTTTCTGCTAAAGAAGTCCTGCTTTCCCCCTCCCTCCCTCCCTAGAGTTGCATACGCTCGTCCTATCCGTCCTACTTTCACCAAAGACCACGACGCATTGCGGCAGAACCGCAGTCTGCAGATCTCGACAGCCTCACCCTCGCTTACCTTCTTTCCTCCTCTTGCCCGTCTGCGCACCATGGCAGGCGACGCTGAGAACGACTCGCGGGACAGGGCCGATGGCGCTGTGAGGCACGAAGGACAAGGGGGCAAACGACGCCGTTCTGCATCCCCTGACCGCCGCGACGACCGCAGAGATGACCACAGGGGTGATAGACGAGACGGCCGAAGAGATGATCGCAGATACGATGGGCGGGACGACGGCAGAGGAGGCGACCGCCGAGACGGCTACCGCGACGACTACCGGGAGGACCGGCAGCCCAAACGCAGGCTCCAGCCGCATGCCTCACGGTGGCCCCACGAGGACCGCGGCCGCCGCGACGAGAACAACGAGTACGACCGCCGGGCCAACGACGAGCTTCCCCAGCCTTTCGACGCCAAGGCGCTGGAGCCAGCCAAGAAGCGCGCCCGCTCCAAGTCGCCAGGCGCAGGCGCAGGTGCAGGTGCAGGGACCCCGTCAGGCGCTGCCGTTTCCGGTGGCGGCGGCGCCGACCTGCCCCGCAAGCCCAAGCGGCCTGGCCAGCGTGCGCGCATCACCGACTCGGAGCGCGAGGCTATCCGCCAGCGCGCGCTGGAGCGTGAGCGCCAGATGAAGGAGGAGGCGGATCGGCAGCAGCAGCAGCAGCGCAACGTGATTGACGACGTGGTGCGGTCCCACTACAATGCGGTGCCCGAGCGCGGCCGCGAGTGGCGCAAGACGGCCAGCACGATCAAGGGGCTCCGCTCGATGAACAACTGGGTCAAGAGCTGCATCATCCAGAAGTTCTCGCCCGACGAGGAGTTCGAGGAGCGGACCAGCAGCGGCATCGGCGGCTACGGGCACCGCGAGCTGCTGGTGCTGGACATTGGCTGCGGCAAGGGCGGCGACCTGGGCAAGTGGAACCAGGCGCCGCAAAAGGTGCAGCTGTACGTGGGCCTCGACCCGGCCGACGTCAGCATCACGCAGGCGCGGGACCGGTTTCGCGAGATGACACAGCGCGGCGGCGGCGGCGGCGGCGGCCGTGGCGGCCGCGGCGGGTTCCACCACAGCCGGCCACCGCCGCGGGTGTTCGACGCGCGGTTCATTGTCAAGGACTGCTTTGGCGAGAGCCTCGAGGACATCGGCATTGTCCAGGAGGTGGGCTTCGACCCGAACCCGCTGTCCCGCAGGGGATTCGACGTGGTCAGCATGATGTTCTGCATGCACTACGCCTTTGAGACAGAGCAGAAGGCGCGGACGATGCTGAAGAACGTGGCGTCGGCGCTGAAAAAGGGCGGCCGGTTCATCGGCTGCATCCCCAACTCGGATGTCCTAAGCGACCGCGTGGAACGGTTCCACATTCAACAGGAAGAGTCCAAAAAACAAAAGGCCGGGCCGAATGGCGGAGACGAGTCTGCGGCCGCGGTGGCAGGTTCTGAGACAGACAAGGAAGTAGGCGACGGCGACGCCGACGCAGGAGACGGCAAACCACAGCCGAGCGGCAAAGACGCCACAGACGCCACAGACGATAAAGAAGCTGGAGCACACGGCGAGGCGCCGGGCGAAGCAGCGAAACAGACAGCCGAATGGGGCAACAGCATCTACCGCGTGCGGTTTACGGGGGACACGCCCGCGGACGGCGTGTTCCGGCCGCCGTTTGGTTGGAAGTACAATTTCTTCCTGAACGAGGCCGTTGAGGAGGTGCCCGAGTACGTGGTGCCGTGGCACGCATTCCGCGCGCTGGCCGAGGACTACAACCTCGAGCTGCAGTACCACAAAACGTTCCCCGAGGTCTGGGAGCTGGAGAAGGACGACCGAACGCTCGGCCCGCTGAGCGAGCGCATGGGCGTGCGCGACCGCAACACGGGCGACCTCTTGGTGAGCAAGGAGGAGATGGAGGCGGCCGGACTCTACGTGGCGTTTTGCTTCTACAAAGTGTAGGTGCATAGTCGCGAGCGGGCTTGCGCCCGGGTACCCAGGTATTCAATAAAAGACCTCGAGCACAAAGTCACAATGCATCCAGACGAAAGGAAGTAGCCCAGCGTAGAGGATCCGCATGTTTAACCCCCCCCCCCTAAAGCATACAATGCTATCGTACAAGAACGCAAAACAAGATCAAGGCCACATATGCCAGGCCCGGCCCGTCCGCCTCTATCCCAACCGCACCTTGCGCCACATGCGCATGCACTCCTGCAGGTCGACGGACAGGGTGCCCTCGAGCGCCGTCGCCGTGTCCCGGATGAGGGCCATCAGCAGCGCTGCGTTTGCAAACATCTCCATGTCGGTGTGCAGGGCGTGCAGGTCCGCCCGCTTCATGCCGCCCAGGTCGGACCAGGTCTTCCAGCGGTCGAGCATCCGGCACAGCTGGGACGCGAACTGGCCGTCGCGCACCATGCGGTGCAGCACGTGGCCGGCGGCCTCCTTGATGTCGAGCGAGGTGCCGACGCCGCGGTTGTGCTGCAGCCAGCGCAGCGCGTGCTCGGCGACGAGCTTCGTGTCCCACTTGGCGCTGTGCAGGGCCTCGAGCTCGCGGTTCTCGCGCCGCTCGTTGCTGCGCTGCGCCTGCTCGCGCATGTCGTTGAGGCGCTGCATGTTCTCGCGCGTCATGCGCTCGCGCGCGGCGGCCTCGCGCTGGTTCGGCGGCAGGCGCAGCTCGGCCTGCTGGGCGGCGCGCTGCTCCTGGAAGCGCTGCGCGTGCCGGTGGACCTCCTGCACGCGGTCGTTGGAGTACTGCGTGGCCCACTCGGGCGTCTCGCTCTCCTCGGCGGCGCCCAGCAGCACGAGCACGCCGCAGGGGACGGTCTCGCGGCGCGCAAACGCCAGCACGTCGTCGGGGATGCGGTAGTTCCAGAGGATGGTCTGGCTGGTGGTGCCGTAGGCGGTGGCGGCGCTCGCAAACCAGACGCCGTCCATCGTGCCCGGCCGCAGGCGGATGTGCTCAATGTACAGGCTGTCGAGGTTAACGGTGCTCGAGAGCGCAATGCTGGCGCCGGCGGTGGCGGCGGTGGTCGGGGAGCTGCCGCCCATGGTGTTGTTGCGCGCGATGCCGCCGGCGCGGCGCTTCTCTTCGGAGAGGGCCGTGATGATGCCCTCGACGGAGATCTGGCAGGTGATGGGCGTTGCGGCAATGGTGCGGCCCTGGCGGGTCGCCGAGTCGACCGAGCCTCTCCTGGTGTTGGTGGTGGCGGCGCCTTTGATGTCGTCCCCAGCGGCCGTGGCCGGACGGGACGGAGCCGTGGTAGACGACGAAGATGCTGACGCCGCAGCGGGGGCCTCTGTCTCCTCTGCCGCTTCTCCTTCCGTCTGCTCTTCCCTTGGCTCTTGCTGCGGCTCCGCGTCATTTTCTTCTTCTCCCCCACCGCCCCCAACGGTCTCCTTGTACGATGGCGGCGGCGCCGGCAGGCTCACCCAGTACGGCGGCAGGTCCGAGAAGCTGCGGACGGTCCACTGGGGCATCCACGTCACCGACAGCGACAGGTTGCCGTCCGAGTCGTCCAGGGGCGCAATCGACAGCGCGCTGTGGTGGCCGTCGGGCGACTTCATCAGCACGCAGCCGACGGGCGTCCACAGGCCGGTGGACCGCAGCAGGCGCCAGCCGTGGGCGTCGGGCACGGCGCCCAGGTCCAGCAGGTAGGACACGAGGTCCTCAAAGGTGATCTCGACCTGGGGCTGGCGCAGCTGGTCGGCGTACTCGACGCGCTGGGTCTTGAAGCCGATGGCGTGGGTCCGCCAGTTGAACGTGGTCCAGCTGCCGCCCGGGATGGAGCTGGGGTTGCGCGACAGCTGCCAGTACTCCTGCCGGTGCTGGAAGCGGTCCCAGGGCGTGACGGCGTAGCGCGGCAGCTCGATCTCGATCACGCGGTTGATCACGTCGCTGCGCGTGAGCGCCGTCAGGCGGCTGTGGCGGAGCATGCGCTTGATCTTGGAGGTGTTGACGAGCGTCACAAAGGTGTTGTACATGATGGGCAGCACGCCCACCACGGCGAGGGGCACGCCAATGTACGTGATGATGTCGGTCGCCGAGCGACCGTTGTCCGACATTGCGGCGGTTTCTGCTGCCGAAAAGGGGGAGAGCCGGGGAGCTGATGCGAGTCGCAGTGCAACGAGAGCGGCGTCCGATCTGTGGCTTCGCGATGCCGCGTGCCGCGCACCAAAGGATGGAACCGGGCGTCGGAGGAAAAGGAAGCACGGCGGTTCAAAGCAGCGGCAAGCAACGACAAGACGGCGACCTCAGGTCACACGTCACCGGCCAGGCACCACGCGAGGCGGTGCTGCGCCAGCTTTAAAAAACGGTCCCCGTGGGAGCCACCCCTGCAGCCTTGCACTAGCTGGACGGGGTATGGCGTACCGCTCCTACGATGGCTGCGAAACGGCGGACTCTTGGGCTTACTCGTAAATGACCAGCTGCGGCCCCATCTCATTTGTTG
This sequence comes from Ophiostoma pallidulum, assembly GCA_019925425.1. Taxonomy (NCBI): domain Eukaryota; kingdom Fungi; phylum Ascomycota; class Sordariomycetes; order Ophiostomatales; family Ophiostomataceae; genus Ophiostoma; species Ophiostoma pallidulum. The sequence goes on along the minus strand of JADHKO010000024.1, from coordinate 111,194 downwards.
TGCAAAAGCAGGCACACCGGACATTTGCTGCTGCTGGTTTCGGTGCTCTCGGATCTTTCTCCACAATCTCGCGATGCTGGACTAGACGGCTTCACTTCATTCGCATTCGGTGTCACGATTCCCTCACTTCTGTATTCAGTTGCTCCTCGTATCGCATGACTCTCTTTTCCTTTGTTATGTCTCATCCACCTTACCTAGAAATCGATTCGTGGTACTGTTACAACATTTCAGCTCCTCTGCTCGGCGACAGGTCCAACTGCCTTGCTTGACGTAACATCGTAGCGTGTGCATACATACTTTTCGTCAGATTTGATTTTCATTCCCAGAACATGTTTCACCTACAAACTTGACCGTTTTTGATATCTTATTATTTTTGGCGATTTAAAGAATGCTGCTTGATGCTTCTCAAAGTCTGTTGCAGATTATTCTATCCAAACTACGATATGTTGATATAGTTTCCAAAAACACTCAGATTTTAGGGGGAGCAGGAGAGGTTAATTGGCAGACGCTTCACTGCAGGCTACCCTTTGCACTGCAACATCATCAGGACACCCGGCCTCAACCAGTTCTCCTCGGTCTTGCTGGGAAGCTCATGGCAGTTGAGAACTCTTCAGAGCTACCGGAACACGTGACCATTCGCATATGCGTTGTCTCGTCAACAATCGATAATTATGAGCCCCATTTATTTCTGGCCAATAAGAGAAGCGCGCACAGTAAACATGGCCAGCGGAGACTAACCCCACCGGCATCGCGACTTTTGGAATGGGAGGCGCCTTTGCTCACCCCGTCGCGTCCGCCACTTTCGCAGGTCTGGGAAGCTGTGAGAAGAGAGTACTCTTTCTCCTCGTTTTACCGGCCTTTCCCACCCACTTTCCCTCCTCTTCTCACCAAGGCCACTCTGCATTCACCATGGCCCCTTCACAAGAAACGACACTGCCGGCCACCCGGCGAACGCGCAAGTCGACAACAGGATTCTCCCCCACGAAAGCCACAGACAAGGAGAACGCGGCGCTGGACGATGGTGCGTCGGGAGGGCTTGCGTCGACGGCAGCCGCCAGCAGGAAGAAGCTGCGCAGCAAAAGCATGGGACCCGGTGGCCTCGATGCTCTCAAGTCCACATCTGGGAATCGGCGAGTGGTAAGCTGTTCACCACATTCTCATGCTGTGCTCTTTTCTTCTCTTTTTCCCGTTTCCCCTTATTCTTGCTGACCCAAGATGCAGTCTCTGGCTGCGCCATCTCGGCCACCGCCTCGATCCATTCTCAAGCCGACCATGCCCATTCTGCCCGACATCCCCCCCCTCAAGCCCAAGGGCAAGGGCAAAGTGTCGCCTGCCAAGGGCGGCGACGACAGCAACAACACAATGAAGGTGGCGCTGCGCACCGAGGAGGAGCAGCAGGCGGCGGCACGCGAGCGTGAGGAGCGGGAACGGGCAGCGCGGGAGAAGGAAGTCAACGACCATAGGGAGGCGCGCCGCAAGTCGCTGGCCAACCGCCGCGTCTCCTTTGCCGCCGAAGCGACGCTGCACACCTTCCACGAGATCGAGTACCTCCAGGACTCCACTACATCGACGGAGTCAACAACGGCCCGCCGCGCGTCTTCCATCACGGCGCCGTCACCGGGGCCTGCGCTACCCCAGATGCCCCCCACCAATAACAGCGACTGGGGCCTGCCGCACTCTGAACCATCCGAGCCACCATCCACGCCCCCCGAGCAGGTTGAGGATGCTAGTGTCGTGGAATCGCCTGCCGACCAGCGGGACATGCACCAAAAGAAGCGGCGCCGAAGCTCCTCTGCAGGCGTGTCCGCGCTTGGGTTCCACGACCAGGACCCGGCAGTCGACGACAACACAATCACGTCGACTGTGTACGACTCAGACGGCGAGGGAGATGGTGTGGAAGAGGACGATGGTGACGACGACCTCGAGGATGTCGCCTCGGATTCAGGCGACAGCGATTCGGACGAAGGCGACGGCGCCACCATGGTCACCGTGGACGCCGACGAGATGACCTCCGCGTCGCTCATGTCTGCGATCTCGATGCGGTCTCCTTCCCCGGTCGATTCAACAACTGACGTCGATGAGGCGCTGCGGCTGGCAACACAGCACGCAGGCGCCCAGGCAACCGAGGCTCGTCGCCAGAGACCACTGGACGAAGACGAGGAGATTATCCCGGCCTTTATCGGCTGGGGTAGGAATGCCAACAGCGGCGCTGCCGCAGCGAGTGCGCCCGCCCCACCGCCACAGAGTCCACAAGACGAGGACACGGCCATGTCGATGGATATGGATGTTGATATGGACATGGGCATGGACATGGAAATGACTCGGCCCATGGGCGGCATCATCAAGCCGGCATCCGCCCGCCAAGAAGATGACATGTCTATGGATGTGACTCGCGCATACGGCGGCATCATCTTGCAGCAGCCCACCACGGAAGTCGACTCTGTTGCTAGCAGCCCCATGATGCTGCCCGATGACACTGTCGTCACGGAAGCGCCAATGGAGCTCACAATGGCCCTCGGTGGTATCTGCCCCGCTGCGGAGGAGGCTGATGCGGATTCGGTTGACAACGACGGCCTCGAGGACATGTCAATGGAGCTGACTACTGTGCTGGGCGGCGTGCTTGGACGATCCTCATTTGGAGCTGCCAAGACACGACGACTGAGCCGACGACAGACCCTACAAGGACCGGACGATGAAGGTGACGACGGTGCGTCGATGGACTTTACCGTCAGTGCTGGGGGTATAATTCCAGACAACGGAGCCATCCAAGCCCGCAAAGGCGACAGCGAAGACGATGGCGAAGAAGAGATGGATATGACGATGGGCATGGAGATCACGACGGCACTTGGCAGTATCATCCAGCCAGCTTCGCCAACGAGGACGCGCACTGCATTGCCCGCTGCACCAGTGCCTCATCTGGCTACCCGCGCGGAAACCTCACAAACACCCACGAGGGGAGGCAGAAGGTCTGCCTCGCCGCCGAAGACAGCAAATCAAGCTAGCCCAGGGCAGTTTGTCGTTGCCGGAAAAGACCTCCACGGAACGCCCGTCCGTGGCAGCGAAACAGACAAGGGGCAGCAGCTGCAACCGGAGTCCTCTACAAGACCGAGCAAGGCACCTGGCCCGTCGACACCCCGAGCAGCAGTCTCCCCTGTGCGTTTTATTGGCAGCCGTTCAAAGTCTCCCAAGCGGAAGGCCGCGTCGGCGGAGAAGTCAACCACACCAAAGTCGCCGCCCAAATCGGCAGCCCCATTTTCCCGATCTTTATTCACGCAGAACCCAACGACGGGAGTGTCAGCCCCCTTTGTTGTGCTCACACCCCAGGGCCGTCCCCGGCAGTCTGCCTTCGTTGGTGCCGGACCTGCGTCCCCCAAGATCACCGAAATCTTCAACCGCCGGTCATCACTGGTCGATGCCACAACGGAATTTGTAGTGGGCTCAGCCCAGAAGGACCGCCCCCATGCCGTCTCTTTCGAGGAGCCTTTCCGCCAAAGCACACCCGACGATGGGACATCAACCTCTGGCGGTCCTCAGGATGACCGCGAAATGACGCAGAACCTCAAAGATCTCATTCAGAACCTGTCGCCGAAGAAGAATCCACTCAAGGGCCGGAAAAGCCTACATGTGGGCAGCGCCAAGGGTCTTCTCGGCAAGCGGCCGTTCGAGCTGGACAACGACGCAGAAGGCGGCGACGATGACGATGATGACGACGCTGAGATTGAGAGCCGCAACTTTGTCAAAAGGCTCAAGGGACCTGAGCCGAGTCCCGTTAAGAACGTCAGACTGCAGCAGCCGCCATCGGTGATGGAGACCATTGGCCGGTCCTCGCGTTCCCGGAGAAGCCCGTCGGCGACCCCGCTGCCATTCGATGCCCAGAATACACCTCGCCGGAACATGTGGCCGGACTCCACCAAGCTGGATGATCCGTCCCGGGGCCCGAATAACGAAGATGTGGGTGCCGCCGATGGCGCAGACGCCGATGCCGACAATGACGAAGCCGGTCCTGAACGCATCCATCTGCAGGACTTCCTCAACCTGGCAAATATTCACTTTATGGAGCTGGACACGACGAAGCGGCGCGCCACTGAGGGCCCGGGTGCCTTCCAAAGGAACCACGGCATGAATGGTAGCAGCAGAGTGTCGACAGACGAGGATGGCAAGCCAAAGGACCCCGAGGTGGAGTCGCTGGTGATGGCAGTGTGCAAGGTACCGCTCCTGGAGATGTACCAGCATGCCTGCCGCGAACTCAAAAACTACATTGACGAGGGCCGCTCGATCATGCGCGAGATCGAGAACGAGACGCACGAGGACAACCCGCCCATTTTCCGCGAATACACGACAGCGACACCGGAGATGCGTGCGCAGATGGACAACCAGTTCAAGAACATCAAGATCTTTGCACGACTGCAGAGCAAGAAGCAGTGGTACGAGTGGCGCACGAAGCTGCACCAGGGCCTGCACGAAGGCATGCTCAAGACGTTGCGGGACCTGGAGAAGGACAAGGAGGTGCTTCGGCAGCGCCGCGAGAAGACCGACGCCGTGTATCCCGCGCTGCTGGCCGAGTACGAGTCGCTCGAGCGCGAACGGGCTCAGCTCGAGAGCTTTGCCGAGAAGCTCGGCGGCGACGACCAGGAGGCGTTCATTGCAGCGCGAGTGAAGAAGGGCCAGCTGACGGAGAGCATCACGGAGCACAAGAGCGAGACGACGCGGCTCGAAGCCGAGATGAAGCAGAGCAAGGCGCGCGTGGCGGCCATGAAGACGGAGCGCGAGCAGTACCTGAAGGAGCTAGAGGAGGCCAAGAGAATCCAGGAAGAGCGCCGCAGTTGGAGCCACCAGGAGATTTCTTCACTAAAGAGTATGTCCCCCCGCCCTCCCTCCCTCCCTCCCTCCCTCCCTTTCCTTTTCCGACTTCTTTTCCCCTCTCCCCAAACCGACCGCCTACTAACTCCCTCGACAGCGCAAGTGGATGCCCTTGAGAAGAAGAGCGGCTGGGCTGTGACGGGCGCCCAAGGAACAACACTGTCGCTGGCCTACCGCCGCGAGATCGAGCTCGTCTTTGATGTCGCCGCGTTCCGCCCTGGCCAGCGCAACGCCCAGATTGACCTCTGGTACATTGGCCACTCGCGCGCGCGTGACCCGCAGCCGTGCACGCCCGAGACAGAGTTCTTTTTGCAGTGCATCCGCGACCACGTGCGCGCTCTGCAGCAGTCCGTCACGCATCCGGGGAAGCTGCTCAAGGTTGTCCGTGCCAGCTGGGACACGGCGAAGCAGGCAGCGAAGCAGATCCGCCACCTCTCCCTCACGTTCCCCACGCGAACAACAAAGACGTCCGACACGTCGATTGCCGTCGCCGTCAGCGTGCTGCTTGCGCCGCTGCGCACCAAGATCGACGTGACGCTGCACCTCCGCAGCCTGGAGTATGCTGCTGCGCCGCGGGGGCCCAAGACGGCCGCAGCAGCACCGCCGCGCGGCCTGCGGATTGCCGTCTCGTCCGAGGCGCGTGTTGTGTATGGCGAGCCGTTCAACGCGGCCAAGATGAGCGAGTTTTTGTCGACGCGCATTGGAAACCGCGTGGCCGGTGCCGCAGCGGCAGCCAAGAAGGGCCAGGCTCGGCCGGCGAACTTCTGGGTCGACACGGTGGAGGAGCTCAAGGCAAAGCTGCTCCTGCGTGGCCAGAAGTGAGGGCGGCGCGCTCTGGGGAGATCGGGGGTACGGGCGGGAAGGGCGCAGTCTTCTTCTTCTTTTTCCATTTCTTGAACTGTTGTTATCGTCTGCGTCTTTTGTTTTTTTCTTTCTACGGCCGATATCACGTCTCCCGGTGGCGACGATGCATTTTTTCTTTTCCTGCCGACGGGGCCCTGTTTGCCTTGTTCTGCCTCTTGCTTTGGGTTTGCTGCTCGCACCGGCGTTCATTGTCTGCTTGGGAGAGGAAACGGTACAAGGGAAGAAAGATCCGGGCTTGCCAAGCCAGAGGGGTTGGTTGGGGAGGGAGGGCGTCTTGCTGTTCATGAATGACACAGAAATATATCAAATGTTTGTTTTCTCACTGCCAAGCCTTCCGTTGGCCTGCCTCCTTCATTGTGTGACGCCCCCAAAAATAAACCAGGCTGACAAGGGTACATGCAAGATTGTTAATACGCTTTCCACCTGTGCTTTCTCCAAATCAGAGTCGTCTGGGGATTCCCTGTTCCGTGGTGTACGGATTACGGATTTTGGTGATGCTGCTTCCAAGGACGTTTAATGTGGAGTAGGTGCTGGATCTGGCCAATCAGAGACACGTATGACCGAAGCCCACTCCGCGCTCGAACGACACGCCAAACCAACGCGCCCTCAGCCTTGTTTGCTTCAACAGAGCAGAGGTCGCGTACCGCGATCACCACCACGCCATTTCCCTCCAGCAGCAGCATCTGGTGCTTTTGGGGCGTCCGCCCCCTCCCCATCTCTCCATATGGACGCGTTCCTCGCTTCGGCATTGCAGCCGAGGCGGCAGAAGAAGCGGAAGCTGACCATTGGCGCAAAGGACGGCGAACGCCACGACCAGCCAGCCGGCAGCGGCAGCAGAGCACAGAAGCAGCCTCGGCAGCGGGGCGACAGCCTCGCATTGGAGGCTGCGTTTCCAAAGCCACCGGCAGCAGCAGCAGCAGCAGCAGCAGCAGTAGCAGCAGCGGAGCCGGACGACCAAGCGCCGCCGCGTCGTGGCTTGCCCTCGTTCCAGGATGTCGTGACGGGCCGGGCGGTGTCGACAGGACGTCTGTCCCAGGCGCAGGCCATCTGCGAAGAAGCCGATCAGTTGGTGAAGAAGGGCCGCCTCGACGCCGCCCTCAAGGTCCTCACACGGGCCCTCGTCCTGTGCGGCTGCCACGATGCTGTCCGCCGCGGGTTTCTGGGCGCCGGCGGCGCCCTGGACGCCATCGACCCCGTCGGCTCGTGCTGCTGTCGGGACTTTGTTGCGGCTGCCCAGACACGGCTGGCCGACGTGCCGTTGTCCCGGCCGGCCTGGGCGCCTCCCAAGCTGGGCGCCAGCGGCCGATCCGGCGAGAAGAAGAACAGCATGGACATCAGCAACGACAGCGACAACGCCGGCGGCGGCGTCTTTGCGATCGAAGAGCTGGACCTGACGGCCGTGTACCGCCTGGCGACCAGTGGCACGCCGTGCACGTGTGGCTCTGGGCGGATCCGCTGCACGCAGCCCGGCCACCTCGTCGTCCTCGACCGCCTGGCCGCCGTCGCCAACAAGATGCGCCGCCACGACCAGGCGCTCTGTGTTGGCCAGTGGTACATGGACCTGGCGCCGCAGAGCCCGCAAGGGTACCTGCACGTGGCCAAGGCGGTGCTGGCGCTCGGGGGTGGCGGCGGCGGCGGCGGCGGCGGCGGCGGCGGCCGGAACGCCGCGGCCGGCCCGACGCCGAAAACGTCGAAACCCCCGAAACCATCAAGAACGCCAGAAGAGCAGGCGGGGCTGGACAAGGCGCGCTTTGTGGCACGCTGCATCTACACCCATGGCCTGCACAATGTCCGCGCGCACGGCGACCCGAAGAGCGACTTGGCCAAGGTGCTCACGCGATGCTGCCGCCAGTTCATCCACGTCGACTACCTCCCCGACCTCCCCATCGAGACGGCCGAGGCCATCTTCGAGTATCTATCCTTTGACGATTTTGTGTAAGTGTCTAGAACCCCTTCCTCAACGACGAGAGTCCCTTTCAGCCCTCTAACCCTAACCCCCCCCCCCCTCCCCTTGTCTTTATTTTTTTGGGAGCAGGACCTGCTGCCTTGTATCAAAACGGTGGGCGACCGTCATGCGGCGCATCCAGCTGCGCACGGATCACTTGAAGCTGCCGAGGAGCCGCGGGCAAGTCCCACGCCTCCGACAGCTGCAGCGGCTGTTTCGGCTCATGCCGGGGCTGCACCCGCGACACCTCCTCATCCGCGGCGGCGAGAACGTGGACGCTAGGAACCCGAGCACAAAGTATGTGCCGTTTCTCGAGGCGGTCGTGAACCGCTTCTGGGCGTCTGTCGAGAGTCTGGAACTGGAGGCGTGGCCGCCGCCGCTTAGCAGCTCCGTGCACCCCGTGCCCCCGCCGGTGTGGCCCACTGCCGTGAGCCGACTGCGGAGTCTGGCCCTCGACAGCCGAGACGACGAAAACGCCGCCTGGGTGTGCAGCCTGCTGCGGCGCGTGAGCGCGTCGCTCGAGAGCCTCACGGTGTCTGGGCGGTGCGTTGGCCACGTCGATTTCCCTCTGCCGCGCCTGCGCCATCTCAGAGTCATCGACGGCACGTGGTCGACACAGGACGACAGGGCATTCCTGCCCAGCGTCTTCATGGCCGCGCCGCACCTGGAGCAGCTGCACCTGGCCCGCGTCCACTTTCGCGGCGACGCCACCCCGTCTTCGTCTGTGGGGGGAAGCGAACGCGCCGCCCGTCTCGACGGCGGCTACGACCCCGGGACCGCGCTCCAGTCGCTGCACACGCTCGTCATCGGCCGGGGCTGCCGAATCACGCCCGGCACCGTGCCCACGTTCCCCGCGCTGCCGGCCAGCATGCGCTGCATCGACATCCTGTCGCCGACCCAGAGCGTGGCCGACATGGTCCTCTTCCGCCGGCCCTTCCGCCGCGACGATGGTGCCGATGGTGCCGATGGTGCCGATGGTGCCAATGGTGGCGAGGCGCCGCCGTTTGCCCATCTCGAGTCGTTCCGGTGCCTCTGCGCGGTGGAGCCGCCCGAGCGCCTGTTCAGGCTCATCCAGCCCAGCCTCAACGGGCCCGACGGCCGCCTCGCGCACCTGGAGCTCAACGCGCAGGAACTGGGCGACGCCTTTGTGCGCGGCGACGCGCCGCACTTTTCGTTTGCCTACCCGGAACGCCTGCGCACCGTCGGCCTCTACCGGTTCGAGTGGGACGCCGGCGTCGTGCCGGGGCTCGTGCGCGGGCGCTCGTTTCTCAAGTGGGTGCGGCAGTTTTCGCTGGCGGAGACCGTCTGCGTGTACCCGGCGTGGCTGGGCCCGTCTGCGCAAAACGGCGACCTGATCGCGGCCCTGGTGGAACAGCGGATCCAGGACATTGCGAGTGCGGCCGGCCGCCGCGGCCAGGACGAGGACGAGGGCGAGGCCGGCGCCGCCCGCGTCGGGCCGTACAGCATCTACCAGGACATGCTGACGGAGGACCAGGTGGAGGCGCGATTTGGGGAGCATGCGGTCCGGATCGTTAGAAGTCCCTTCCGGCCGGTCATCTTCCCGTGGCCGAGCGGCCGGCTAGACTGAAGCAGCAGAGACCAATGACTCTTGGTTTCTGCAGAGTATAGACTTGGGGGCCCCGGGGGGGGGGGGGGGGGTAGTGTACGATAACTAGAGATGACGACACGTAACGAGATGGTGGTTTTTTCTTTCTTTCTTTTCTTTCAGAGCCTCTTGGAATAGCTCTACACATAAAACTATTGTTAATGAACAGTGCCGAGCACGAAAAGGAACACTTCATGAGATTCGTGAGAGAGAGAGGGGCAGGGATAGAAGTAAAAAAAGAAAAAGAAATACCAAAGCAACGAGAACTCATGAAGCAAGCCAGCAAGGGCCTCGCGCATCCAAAACGGCCAAGGCTTGGGTAGAAGGGTGATAGGCGCACAGACAGTAGCGAGAAGGAGAGAATCAAACAAAAAAGGCACAAGAGATATCCAAAAAAAACGACCGACGAAAAGAAGAAGAAACGCCAGCCACACCCACCAGCTCGTGTCTCATTACTCCGTCATATACCACCACCGCAACCCCCTCCTTTTCTTTCTATTCTTCATTGTCCCCCTCTCCTCCAGTCGAACGTCATCATTTGGAAAGATTTTCTTCGAAAATTACCCCCAGGACAACCCCTACCCCCCCACCTTCACTGCGCAGCCTCGCTGTCGACGCTCCCCGCGCCGCCATTCATCAGCGTCTTGAGCTCCCACGGGTTGAGCGTGCTGCGCCGCCGCGACGCGACCTTGCTTGCGCGGCGCTGGTCCTTTTGGTCGCGCTTCTTGCGCAGCGGCTGCTGCTGCTGCAGCTGTTGGCCCGTGCTGCTGCGGCTGTTGTTGTTGTTGTTGTTGTTATTGTCGTCTTCATTGTTGTCCGACCTGGAGTTGGCCGACGCAGCAAGGGCAAAACACTCCCCGTCGTTGGCGTCAGGGGCGGCCGCGACGGCCTTCTTGACCGGGTCGACCGAATCTGCCTTGGCAGCACCTGCCGATGACGATGCGGGCGGCGCTGGTGCGGGCACCGGCGGCAGCGCTTTGGTTTTTGCCTCGAGCCCGCCCCGCAATGCCTTGAGCTTGGCGCGCACGCGCGCGGCGTCGGCCTCGCGTTCGGACGCAGCCAGCTTGGCCGCGATGGTGGCCATGTTGAGAGCTGGGCTCGGGGGGGGGATGTGGTTTGAGCCCGAGCCCGAGCCCGAGGCCGAAACACAGGCAGCCGCTGTAGGAAGGGGCAGGCGGGAGGTGGCGTCGGTCGCGGCAATCTTCAGTGGCGACCGGCTGCGGGCGCGGTTGGCAGCCAGCGAGGGCGGTGCCGCAGTTGTGGCCGTCGCTGCTGGGGCTGGCCGCCGTGATGCCAAGGGCGACTCAGGCCGTGGCGCCGGGGCAGCCATGGCTCCAGAAGGAACGAGTGACAGGCTGTCGCTAGACGACGTTGCTGTAGAGGTAGCCGCCGACACGTCCGACACTTGCGAGGCAGCGGAGGCGGGGCGCTGCTTCTCCTGTGCCAGCGCGATAACAGCTGGCGCCGGGCGGCCCGAGGAGGCGGCAGCGGCTGCGGCGGCCGCGGGCGCTGGCTTCGCGTGCCTCGGCGCTGCAGCGGGACGAGGTTCGGCCACTCTGTTCGAGGCGGGCCTGGAGAAACCAGTTGCTGCTCTGGGCGCTGTTGCAGGCCGTGCACTGGGTCTGTCTGCGGCCGCCCGTGGCTGCCTGTAGTCTTTTGTATTTGCAGCCTCGCCGGCCTCGCCTGGTCTCCGTCTACCACGGGTCACAGCAGCCACGGTCGCATCCTTCTTCGCTTCGGGCACGGCCGTTGTCTTCGATGGCCCGGCGGTGCCACCCCGATTACCGGCGGTGTGCGATGGCTGCAGACCTTGTTGTGCGGGCTTCGAGGCGGCAGCCTTTTGTGGCGGCTCCCTCGCTACCGCTCTTTCCTTCTCCTTCAATGCTGCGGCGGACAGCTCGGAGAGGACAGGCTTTTCTGGTGGTGGCGGTGACGGCGATGGCGTCGATCGGGAAAATACAGCCGGAGCTGGGGAAGCCTCGAGCGATGGCATGATCATGGACTGCTCGATGATTTGCACGTTGGGCTCCTCATCGCCGTCGATGTCGTGGTCCGCAAAAACACTGCTCATGTCCGAGTCGCTGTCGCTCAAAAGGTCATCGTCGTGTTCCGGGTGTTGCCGTGTGTAATCCACCTCATCGCCGCCAGGCACACCGGGCGCGGGCACAAGATGCAGCGTCTCGGCTGGGCTGGGCGTGCGACCCAGTGGCGGGAAGCCATTCATATTGTCTGATGGTCCTTCTCTGCCGTTGCCCCCTGCTTCGCTCCCATCTTCGGCCTCGTCGTCGTCGCCGCCGTCCTCATCCAGGCCCTCGTGCAGGGGCGGTAAGCGCAGATCGAGGCCCTGTGTTGTCTCTGCCACGTTGCGGACACGGACCGGGCTCAGGCGCAGTCCCATCTTGATCTCCTCCATGTTGACCGGCCGGCCGCTGACGGCCATCCGCCGGCGCCAGCCATCGAGCAGGTGCACGGCCTCCTTCCAGCGCCCCTCCATCTTCTCCCAGCCGTCGCGCAGGCGTCCAATCTCACTCTCGCGCTGCACAACCTCCTCAATGGGCACAAACGATGGGTTCGTCAGGATGGTGCGCAAGTGCTCGAGCACGGCCTCCATCTCGCGGGCGAGCGAGCTGGGGTCCGCCACCGGGGAATCGTCGGCGCATGTGTCTGCAGCTGCGGCTCCGCCTTCGGCTTCGGCGTCGTCGACGACACAGTAGCCGCTCATTGCTTTCAGGCGACGGCTGGTGCCGCGCACCAGCTCCAGAAGCGCCTCGTTGTCGTCGCTCAGGTCCCGTGCTAGGTCGGCTAGGAAGGCATTCGTCTCGCTGCGCAGGCTGTACTCGGATCCGCTCGTTGGCGCAGTCGTGGCATGGGCGCCCGTCGTGCCGGTGTTCGGCGTAGCCTGTGCTGAGCTGGGTGGCGCAGTGTTTGGCGATGCAAAAGCTGTGCGGCGTTCCTGCGGTCTCACCGAGTCGCTGCCGCCCGTGATGGTGATTGTTGTGATGGCTGGGCTGCGCCGCTCGCCGCGTGCCCGGCCGGCGTCAGTCACGGCCTTTTTGAGCCCGTCGATCTGGCGGTCGCGCTTCCGCACCTCGTTCGCACACGACGCGCGCGTCTGGGCCACCAGCTGTCGCATTTTTGCTGCCTCGTCGCGCAGCTTGCGGTTGGCAGCCTCGGCGGCAGCGAGCTGGGCGCGCAGACTGGCCTCGGCGGCTTCTCCGAGGTCGGCGCGGCGCTGGGCGTCGGCATGGAGCTCGAGGGTGCGCTGGAGGTCGTTGGCCTGGCGGAGGGACTCGGCGCGGACGGAGCGCAGGGCAGTCGAGAGCGACTCGCGGTGCTCTGCATCACGCTGTTGGAGGCAAGGGTCAGCAACACACTCTGTTGTAGGGGGGGGGGGGGGGGGGGGTGGCAGGTTGGAAGGGCCCCCGTATTTCTTTCTGTCTCCCTCTCGTCCTCTCTCCACGCACATCTCGCCGTAGTATCAAATCATTGACGACGCCAATGACGCGCGCCATTGTATCGGCCGTCTTGTCGGCGTCCTGGCCGCCCTGGCTGCCGTCGCGCCCGCTGCCGTCGCGCCCGCCGCCCACCGGGTCGGCAAAGTCAATGGCCCGGCCATCACGCAACAGGCCGCGCGAGAGCAGCTGGTTGTTGATGTACAGCGAGGCTGTGTGTAGGCTCGCGAGGTCGGTCATGGCGCGCTCATGGGGAATGGACACGGAAAGCGGCTGCCGAGGGTCGTTGTTGTCGATGCGCGGAAGAGAAGACACAAAGACGCTGCGGACAAGGCAAAGTCGAGAAGATGAAGAGAAGTTGAAGCGGAGAGTTGCAGAATCTCTAGTGTCGGGCGTCGTGGTGGTGGTGATGCGGGTAGCGGTGTGGGAGTCTGCAAGGGCGGGCGTGCGTGCCGTGCCTTGTCGAGAGCCAGCTTCCCCTCCTTTGTGCGGCAAGGGGGGTTTCTTTCTTTTCTTTCTTTTCGTGTGTTGCTCTTTTTTGCTTAGTTTTTCATTTATTTTTGATTAATTTTTTCTGGTGTAGCCCCGACCGGTATTGCGCGCACGTTCTTGCCGTTTGTGTTTTGTTTAGTTCGCTGTGGACATGCGCTAACGTTGCCGCGGAAACTGGAGGCCCCACCACGCGCCACCTGTGCCACGTCACGTGCCACCTCAGAGGGCCGCCAACACAGAAGATAGAAGCACGGCGACTGTCCAGGAATCGGTGTTTCTCTTGTTTGTTTTTGACTCTGATGCCATGGTTCACTCGACCTCGAGACGGCCTTGTTCCAGCAGAAAGTCGCCAGTGATCCGTCAGATGCTGTGGCCGGTGGTCGCCTCGTGGCAACGACGCACCCAACCCCCCCCCCCCCCCCATCGCTACAAACTGTCAGTCCCGCGGCAGGCCACGGCAAGCTAGAGAGTCTACTGCATGCCAATGCCGGCCCGCTGCAGCGAAGGGTGTGCTGCTGCCCCGCCTCGCCTCCAGATACTCGTACGTGGCCCGGCCAAGAGGCAACAGAACTGCCCGTCGTCCCATGCCGTCCTTCCAGCAGCCTGGTTTTTGGTGTCTTCCCATCACGTACCCGTCGGCTCGGTTTGCCATGTCGGCCCACAACGGGCGTGCTTTCTCGGTCGTCCGTGGACACAATAGCATGCATGCGTTGTCTGTTGGTTTTGGGGTGCTGCTGCTTGTCATTAGTGCGCGGGCCAGTGGTAGAAGAAGAAGCATGAGGTACCATTCATCAAGGGAAAGCATAGAGGGCTGCTTCAGACATATTTGAGAAGATTTGTAGTAAACGCGGATGTTTTTCGGCAGCCATCGTCTGTGCTAACTGTCTCTTGCGAGACGGCAAACACAGGCGATGCTTCGCTGGCCCCGCGGCGTCATCATGCAGGGGAAGGCAGGGATTTTGTAGACACAAGGAGGAAAGACGGGGAGGAAAACGGAGCCCTCCCAGAAAAAGAAGAGAAGAAAATAAACCCACCTCGGTCTTTTCAGGCCTCACGCCTCCGGCCGGAACTTGCCGCGCTTGTCCCGCATCGATGCCACACGCTCTTGGTCCTCCTGGAACTTGCGCTGCATGTCGGCCTGCTGCTCCTTCTTGCGCTCGCGCAGCTGGAAGCGGTAGAAGTTCGTCATGTCGGCGCGCTGCCGTTCTTGCTTGGCCAGCTGCTTGGCCCGTGCCGACACCGCCTCCTCCTGGCGCGCCGGCGCGCTGCGGCTGCCCGACGCGCGCGTCACCGTGACGAAGCCGTCCTCGTCCGGCACGTTGCGGAGGCGGCGGGCCAGCTCGGCCGCCTCGGCTTCCTGCTTGTTGAAGAGCGCAAAGAAGGCATCGACGGACGCGAGGAGCGTTGCGTGGCTCGGGTAGGCCATGCGGTTGTGGCCGGCCAGCCAGGGGGCACCCAGGCGGCGGGCGGCAGGCCACGTCGGGTACTGCGCCGTCTTGTGCGCCTTGGCCACCGCCTTGAGAACAACGTCGACGCTCTTGGCGTCGACAAGAAGCGCGACGGCCGTGCCGCCGCTCCTCCGCAGGGTCCGTGGCCATGTGGGGGGCAGCTGGGCCTGTCGGCGCTCTTCCGCGCGGGCCGCGCTGTCGCGATCCGCCGCACGGGCGTCGTCGGCACGGCTGCCACTGCCATCGCCGCCCTCGCGCTTCCTCTTCCGCGACTGCAGAGCCGCGAGACGCGCCGCCTCACGCGGTGCGGCAGCGTCGTGCTCCCCAAAATCAGACTCTGACGTGTTGTCATCGTTGTCGTCCTCGTCGCCGAGCCGTGCAATGGATCGTTGCCGCTGCCGCCGCTCTTCCTCGAACGAAACCGACTCGAACCGGCCGGGCCCCACAAGAGACGCAAAAAGCGCACGCAGGTGCTCCTCGGTGGCGTCAACAGGCACGTTGGCCAGGAACAGGCTGCGGTCGTCGTCGACGGTCGGGATCTTGGGCGTATTTCGGCGGATGTAGAGGAAGTGTGTCGCGGGTGTCGGGAGGGAGAGGGACGGCAGCGGGGGCAGCTGGATGGGGAGGATGGAGAAATCCCCGATTGTTCTTGGTATTGACGCCATAGCTGTGGTGTGGTATGGTGTGTGTGATGCGTTGCGTCGGTACCGATGCAATGGCGGCTTGCAGCTCGACTCGGATGTGCGATGAAGCTTTTCTGGCCGGTTTGTCTGGGATTTTGGTGATAATTTTCAACGATAAGATAACCTTTTTTATGGGTCTAGCTGATCCACGTCAGCCAATTAAACTCCATGGCACCTTCCCCCACATTCCTTCCCTGTGTCTTGGAAAGAGCACACTAGTTTACAACTCCCCGGTCTGTTTCGCGGGAAGGAAGTCGCAACCGCCAACGTCAACTGTCGATTCTCCGAGTCTTTCGCAGCGAACGTCAGGCATCGGAACTGTGAATTGAGGTGGGATCATGGCAGCACCACCAGCACAGGCTCAAATTTGAAGCAGTTGGGGCGTGTGTCCACAGTCAAAAGGCAGTCCGAGAATGGCGTCTCAAACCAGTCGTACAGACATTTCCGCGGAATACACAGCAATCCGGAGCAGGACGCGGAACATCACCAAACGTTGGGTTGAAGCCGGCGGAGATACGTGCCGGACCCCACAATTTCCCGGCTCCCAAGTCACCAGAAAGGTACTCCGCATACTGGTCACTTATCCACGAACTGGGCGTGGCAAGAAATAGAGGCGAAGAGGGGAGAAGGAAGGGATGGAAGAAAGGGAAGAGAAACAGCTGATCTTACAGGGAAACAAGACGATGCGCTTGTTACGGAGTATTTGGTAGGCATGCCCAAGGTCTGCGTAATACGGAGTAGTGTCCCATCGTATTCCCCTTCCTAAAAGAGTTTAAATCATCGGCAACTCTGGAGGCGACTGAGCTAGAACCGCTGCTACCTCGACCACACTCGGAAATTTACTAGGGTTTTTTTTTAGTTTTTATGCCTGGCCTCGCCACGTCGTTTGTCAACTTCGAGATGCCTTTCCATGACTGTGATGGAGACCAAAGTCCCACCCCCTTCAAAATGTGCATCCTTTTTTTGCCGTTGATTCTGTTTCTGTACATTTAACTGTGCTCGGTCTTAGTCGCCACGCCCAACGACATCCTTCTTGGCATATCCACAAAGCGCACTTTAATACATCGGCCACTCGCCGTTGACGTCTTGACGTCTTGACGTCTCCCACTTGCTTGATTCTTTTTTTTGGCTCCTCTATACAATAACCTTCCTCCTCCCCCTTCTTGGTGTTTCCGTTTTAAACTTCACAGATCCTTCGAGATGCATCGGAGCGACTTTTTTTCTCTTTCGTCCATACACTGAACCCCCCTTCCCCCCCGGACATGTCTTCTTTCCGTCGTTTTGTCCCCTGGCGGCGGACAACCTCGGCCGCTCCCGACCCGACGACCCCCTCCTCGCAGCCCGCGCTTCCGCCCGCTCCGGCATTCCTCAAGTATCGCTCGTCGACGCCGTTCATCGTCGGCACCATCTCCGTAGCCGTCTTCACCGACATCTTCCTCTACGGGCTCATCGTCCCCGTCATGCCCTTTGCGCTGACGTCGCGCGCCGGCATCGCCGCCGACAAGCTGCAGGACTGGACCACGGTCCTGATGGCCTGCTACTGCATCGCCCTCTTTATTGGCAGCCCCATTGCCGGCGCGTATGCTGACCGCACATCGTCACGCCGGCTGCCGCTGCTGTTCGGGCTCGTCGCCCTCGCGGCGTCCACGGTGCTGCTGTGCGTCGGACGCAGCATTGCCGTGTTCATCGTGGGCCGCCTCCTGCAGGGGCTCAGCGCCGCCGTCGTGTGGAGCGTCGGCCTGGCGCTGCTGGCGGACACCATGGGCCACCGCATCGGACTGGCCATGGGCTACGTGTCCATCGCGCTGTCGGCGGGCCTGCTGTTTGCGCCGCTGATCGGCGGCGCCGTGTACGCGGGCCCGGGCTACTATGCCGTGTACTATGTGGCGTTTGGGCTGATTGTGTTGGACATTCTTCTGCGGCTGCTGCTGGTCGAGAAGAAAGTGGCGCGGAAGTGGATCAAGGAGGGCGAGGAGGAGGGCGCGACAGCGACAGCGACAGCGACAGCGACAGCGACAGCGACAGCGACAATCGGAGACGAGGAGGCTGCTCTGGCCACCAACGGCCCAGACGCTCGCGTCGTCCCGGGAGCCCTCCCCGCCCTCCCCGCCCTCCCGCTCTGCGAGCCCGAGATGGGCCCGCTGCAGCGGACGCTGATTCTCCTGCGGTCGCGGCGGCTGCTGGCGGCACTGGTCGGCTCCGCCGTGAACGCGGGCGTCTTGATGTCGTTCGACACGGTGCTCACGCTGTTTGTGCAGGAGATGTTTGGGTGGACGTCGACGGCGGCGGGGCTGCTGTTCTTCTCCATCTACACGCCGCCGCTGGTCCTGTCGCCGCCCGTCGGCCTGCTGGCGGACCGCTGGGGCGCCAAGTGGCTGTCGCTGGTCGGGTTCCTGGCGGCGGTGCCGCTGCTGGTGTGCCTGCGGTTCGTGGACCACAACTCGCTGCACAAAAAGGTTCTGTTGTGCGTGCTGCTGTCGCTGCTCGGTGTCGCTCTGACAATGTCCAGCGTGCCGCTGATGGCCGAGATCAGCTTCACGATCGAGGCGGAGGAGGTGCGGCGCCCGGGCGTGTGGGGCACCAAGGGCGTGTACGGCATCGGCTATGGCCTGTTCAACACGGCGTTTGCGCTGGGCAGCACGGGCGGCGGCCTGCTGAGCGGCTACATCCAAGCAGACTTTGGATGGGGCACGACGACGTGGGTGATGGCTGTGTGGGGCGCAGTGGGCATTGTTGTGGTGGCGCTGGGCGTGGGCGAGCTTCGGAAAGTGCCACAGCCGGCGGAGGAGGAGGAACCGGAGCCACACCCGGAGCGGGGGCTGGTCGGGGGGGCGGTTGTGCCGCCGCTTCCGCTGCCGCCGACTGTCGACGAGAAGACGGCCGCCGCGCGAGGGCAGCACGACTGCACGGCGGCGACGGACTCCGCTGCGCCTGCGGCTGAGAATGCCGACGGCCAGCAGCCTGACGTGGCATTTTCGAAAGAGGATGTGAGCTACCAAGTGCTGACACAGCCGTCAAGGAGGGGGTAGCGTCCACCATGTGCACTTTGTGCCTGTGCTACCCACCCACCCTGTGTGCCCCCCGAGTTGCTGCCCGAGCGGCAGAGCCACGGAATCAGCATCGTCCACAACATGTGTGCGACCGCAAGCGGCACAGGACGAGGCGACGAGGCGGACCATGACTGGGGCCTGTGGTCGTATCCCTACGCTCCGGTCGTGCGGCTGCCCGCCTCTGTCCCCCGCCCGGCCGCGCGCCCGCCTCGACTCATGCACGCCATAGCTGCCGGCAGTTGGGATTTCTATTATTACGCAGCCGTGACCTGTTGTTTTCGTGCTTGGGGTTAGACAAAACAACGGGGATGACACAACTCTGCTCCGTGCCCTACTCTGTGCTCCCCTCTGTATAGACTATCAAATCCAAAAGTGCAAAAACACCCATGCCCATACGTCGTGTTCCATACGTCGTGTTCTTGTCCCATTCGCTCCACAGGTCCGACCGGTGTGGTGTCCCCTCTACCCCTCTGACCACCCACCCGCACCCTCTTGTCTCGTGTCGCCTTTTGTCCGTCTGACTGCTCAAATCTCGATCTCAATGCGCCCAATGCCACGGCTGACGCAGGCGAGCATGCAGTCCCCGGCTGCTTTCTCCTCGTCACTCAGCGCCGTGCCGCGGTGCTCGATGCGGCCTGAGCGCACCGTAACCTTGCATGTCGCACAATTTCCGACGGCGCACGACGAGGCGACGGCATCGGGGCCAAACGCGCGCTGCAGGGCGTCCAGTAGAGTCTCGTCCTCGTCGACCTTGACGAGCGTCGTGTCCGCCTCTGGCGTTGTTGGCGCTGCCCCTGCCGCTGCTGACGTCGCCGCCGTCCTCCTGACCACTGCCTCAAACGGCTCGCCCGTCGTGTCGGCAGTAAAGGCCTCAAAATGCACGTCGGCCGCGCTGAGACGGCCGCCCTCCGCCTTGGTTGCCGCGTTGGTCGCCGCGACGGCGGCGTCCATGAGGCGCGGCGGCCCGCAGAAACTGATGTGCGCGTCCCACGGCAGCGCGGCGACGATCTGGGCCACGTCCATGCGCTGGCCGCGGGCGGCGTCGTAGACGACAACGACGTCAGGCCCGAGGTGGCGCAGGCGGTCGGCAAAGGCGACCTCGTCGGCGCTGCGCACGGCGTAGTGCAGCACGCAGCTGTAGTGGATGGCGACGAGGCCCTCGAGCTGGGCGAGGAACGCGGTGACGCCGACGCCGCCCGCCACAAACACGTGGTGTGTCGCCGCGGAGACCGTGGGCACGCCCGGCGCGAAGCCGCCCGCGTGGACGGTGCTGCCGACGGCGACAGCCTCATGCAGGAAGCGCGAGCCGCCACGCGACGTGGCCGCTGCCGGATCATAGGAGACGCCGAGCTCAAAGCGCCGCCGGTTGCCCGCCACGATGGAGTAGGTGCGGACAAGCGGGGCGTCGGCACCGCTGTCACGCAGACGCAGACGCAGCTGGACATGCGACCCTGGCGCGACGGCAGCGTCCAGGACGCCGCTGTCGCTGTTGATGGCGTCTTTTGTGGCGGCTGCGTCCTCGACGACCTCCAATACAAATGACACGATGCGCGGCGTCTGGTGGCGCCTCTCTACAACGCGGTACGGCAGCCACCGGGGCCCGTCCTCTCCCTCCTCTTCGCCGCCTTCGCCGCCACCGCCGCTGCCACGGCGGGCAGCCCGCTCGGCGCGCCTCGCCGCCTTTCGCGCCTGGGCGTCGTGGCGGGCCAGGCGGCTGCGGAAGGCGTTGCGGCACTCGGCGCCGAATTCGTCAATGGTGGCCAGCTCGCGCACCATGGCGATCTCGGCGGGTTGGCGGTGCAGGTACTCCTGGACGCGCTCGAGCGGCCAGGCCGGGTGCGGGCGGCGCAGGAGGCGGGCCTCGTCGCCGGCCTGGACGCGGCCCGGACGGAGCACGCGGTAGTACCAGCCGGTGCGGCTGGTCTTCCAGGTGTTGGGGGCAAAGTTGCGCAGGCCGAAGCGCTGGTTGAGCTTGAAGCAGGGCTGGCGCGGAAGGCTGACCTGGAGCAGGACGGGAAGACGAAGATTATTACTGTCGTCCTGGCCGTGCCTGCCGGCGTCGGTGTCGTCGTGTGCAGCCGCCCCCGCCGGGCCCACGGCAAAGACGTCGCCGATGCAGACGTTGCGCTCGTTGAGGCGGGCAAATACAAGGTTCTCGCCGAAGCCGCCGGGCCGGAAGCGGTCGGCTGCCATGGGGAATTCTTTCTTCCAGGTGGCATAGTGCGTAGAGCAGTCTTGTAGGGGGCCAGTCAGCTCCTCAGTGGCGGCACATTCGGGGGGGGGGGGGGGGCTACTTGGACCACCTACATGCATGAATGGCCTTGTCGACGCCGCCGTGGAACGTGTAGTCGTGTTCGCTGTCGAGTCAGACGGGAGAAAAGAGAGACGCAGCTGACACACAGAGACGAGTCGGCTTACTCGTCGACGATGCCCGTGGCATTCACCGTGACCGGCCCTGCGCACAGGTTCTTGTCGATTCCCGACAGGACCTTGAGGCCTTCGAGCGGCTTCATCTTGCCGCTGCGCACCTCGAGGACGATATCGGCGGTGATCGGGGCGTACAGGTCGACGGCACCGATCGCCGACGGCGTGCCTCCGGACAGGGGGCCTTCCGGAGGCCGCGTTGTTTCGCCCATTTGGGATGAGGGGTGTAACTCGGGAAGATTTGCAGCTGGAAATGAAAAATGCAGCCGGGGGGAAGATGAAGATCGACGGGGTGCGTATTTATTTTGCCTTTTTCTTCTCCTTCCTTTATTTCCCTTCCTTTTCTTTCTTTCTCTATTCCCTTTCCATGTTCTTTCCCGTTCTTTCTAAGAGTACTCTGCTGTGATGTACAAGTCGCACTGGTGAAAAGCAATGCAAATGGCATTAGATGTTCATGTCGATTCGTGTGTTCTTCTGGGCACGAAGAGAAGCCTAACACTATTACGGCATGTCTCGACGACAACCTTTGGTGGAAGCGCCCGCTTATCAATCCAATCAAAAACTAGCTAGAACAGGCAGTTCTTACGCAACTAGGCGGCGCATTTCGAGAGATCAAAGACAGCAACGGCAGAACCGAAGAAGCGCTGTTCTGCCATTCTGTCTCGATCTCCATCTGCTTGCGGGGTTGCAGTTGTGTAGGTCTGTGTTTTAACTGCTGTCGAGTTGGTTGTCAACTGAGCTGCTTCTGAACCAAGTTGGTTATCAACCGAGTTGCTTCTGAACCGACTTTTGTGGAAAAAAAGAAGGGACAGAGAAAGAGGGGGAAGCGAATGGAATGACTAGAGGAGAAAAAGAAGAAGAGGCGAAATCTCTCTGGAACGACGACTACCTCTATGCATTCTTTGCCCACATATCGTGTTTGCGGCTCTGCTCCTCACCGAGGTTGAGCTACAAGGCATCATATTTTCAGGCGAGTGCGCGGTAGAGCGGGCGGAAAGGAGTTCGAGCTTTCAGGGCGCCGCCGTCGGCTGTCCAATAGGAACAATAGAAGGAGCCTCACTGTAACTTGGCACAGTATTTGATCATTTTTATTGTTAGTGGGGAGGCTGAAACCACCAACCATGATTAGGCATGGCGAGACTGGTCTAAAGATCTGGCCAGGCCAGGGGGAAGCGAAAGAGATGGTCCGTCCAGCAGAGCCTCCTCTGACTGCAAAGCGTTTCCCACCCGCAGAGCCTCATGGGCGCCCTCCTTCTTCTCGTGCGCCCTGCTAGTGCTGGTTGCGGTCTGTTCATGAAAGTGTCTTCGTTGTGTAGCAGAGGCAGTCAATGCTTCTTACATCTGCAGTAACGGTTGCTTGTGGTGCTACAAAGGGGAGAGGGGGTGGGGAGAGAGGGGGGGGGGGGGGAACGTCAGCGGCTTTTCAGTGCCAAGCCTTATTATTCTGGAGGACAAAAACAAATATAAGACAACGAGCGGCTGAAGCGAGGTACCGACGCCCGAAACCGAGAATATCAATCTAAAAGAATGTGACTTACCCCTAGTATGCGGTCGCGTAGGAGTAGAACCCCTGCGTCGTATTTGTAGAGCCTCAATCATTGAGGGGCCCACCGGACGGCAATGAGCGGCCCTATTTGACAGAATACAAAGAGAGCACCTATGATTTTCAAATTCTGTGTTAGGCAATTGCCCGCCTTTTTAGGAATGGGGAGAGGGGGAAGAAGAGGAACAAAGTCGGCAAAAAAAAAGAAAAAAAAGAGGGAAAAAAAGAAAAAGCTGTGGCGAATGAGTTACCTTGGGCCAACAACCTCAAGAAGAATGAGGCCCAACCCTAATGCATCCCTTGCAGGTTGTGTGGATGAGATATCGGGCGGACAAAATGAAGGGAGAACGAGAAGGAAGAGAGAGAGGAAGAAAAAAAAAAAGAAAACACAGAGCCTCAGACCTCTCTGTCTTGGATCTAGCCAATTTGTGCCCAGCACGGTTAGTAGCGCTGCCCTGATCGGACCCCATGGCAAAATGTGGTCATGCCGCAGATAGGCATATGTATATATAGCTTGGCTTTCTCCTGCTTTGTTTTGTTTTGCTTTGTTTTCTTTCTTGTCTCTAGGCTCTCTTTCTCCCCATCTCCCCTCCTTCTTCACTCCTTCTTCACTCCTCCCCCCCCCCCTCCCCCCTTCTCTCTCCTCTTCGTCCACCCATCCGCCGTCCCCAATGTGTACCATCAGCTCCCCCTGTGCTTCTTCCGTGGGCAGATCCGTCGTCGTCGCTTCTCGCCCACGTCCGCGTGGCCGACTCTGTCTTGACCGTTGCAACTGCTGCTGTACCAGGCCAGTAGCAGGGGCAGCTGAAGAAACAGAGGCAGAGAGGGCGTCGCCGCCACCACGAGAATGTCCGCGCCCATCTTCGGCCTACCCAACGAGCTGCTCACGGCGGTCGTCCAGCTGATCAGCATTGAGGACACGTTTGCCCTGGGGCAGTCGTGCCGGTACTTCCGCAGCGTCCTGGGCGACAACAGCATCTGCCGCGTCTTGATGGAGGTAGGGTCGTTCCGTTTTTCTCCCTGCCCTGCCGCCCCTTCCTCCCCTAATGTTCCGTCTTGCTGACAGCCCGCAGAAGTATGCCGCCTACTCGGACGAGTGCGCCCGTCTGCGCCCGTCCTGGCAGTACGGCCGGGCCCTGCGCGCGCGCACCAAGCGCCGCCTCGCCATTGCCGGCCTGCAGCCGTTTGCGGCCGCCGTCGTGGCCGTGGCCGACGCGCACATCTGCGTCAACCAGACGCTGCTGTATACGTGTGACCGCGTGCTGCGCATCCTGCCGCTGCACAGCGACTCCACCGTGCGCCACGAGACCGCCGTCGACGTGCGTGCCCTGCTGGACTGCGCGGTGCCCGCGTCGCGCGGCACGCGCCGCTACACGTTCCGCCTGCTGCACTATGCGGACGGCATCGTGTCGTGCCTCTACACCCACCACCGTCTGAGCACGAGCGGCGCTGGTGGTGCTGGTGGTGCTGGTGGTGCTGGTGGCGACCCCGGCAGCGGCCCCGAGAACTGGCTGGTGCTCTTCAACCCAGAGAAAGCCTGGAGCACCAGCTGCCGCCTGGCCGTGCCGCACAGCCGCCTGTTTGTGCGCAACAACAAGGACTACCTCATCTACGGGACGTACACGGCGCGGCCGGGCGGCGACGGTCTTGACAGTGCGGGGAGCGGGCAGCCCCAGCACCACCACGGCCGCTACGGCGGAAGCCACCGGCGCTGGGTCCTACGCCGGTACTGCTTCTCGAGCGAAACGTGGTGGCCCGCGCGCATCTACTTGGACGACACCATCGGGCTCGCCGACTTTGGCAGCAGCCTGTGCTTTGAGATCATTGACGGCTACTTTTACACCGTGGCCAACCAGCAGCGGCATCTCTACCACGAAGGTGCTGGCGGCTACGACGAGGACGACGAGGACGACGAGGACGATGAGGATGATGAGGACGACGACGGCACTGACGTTTTCGACGTTGATACGAATGGTGGCGACGACGACGCCGCCGCCGCCAGCAGCGTGGTAGACGCGGCCTCGGACTCGTCCTACTACACCTGCTTCCGCTTCCCGCTCAGCAATCCACGGTGTCGGGAGACGCCGACGCGCGCGTCGCGGTGGCGGCGCCGGAACGACGAGGGTGCCGTCGACGACCGCTGGACAACGCTGCGCATCGAGAAGAGCGCGGACACGGGTGACATTGTGGTGGTCGAGTCGCGCAAGGAGTGGCTGCGTGGCACCAGCGGCAGCCGCCGGACGTACTACGTGCAGTCGTTTGCGTGGGTGACGAGGCCAAAGGGCGGCGACGGTAGCAGTGGGGTGGGGGGAGGAGGCGGCAGAGGAGGCGCAAGGGGGGCGGGAGCAGGGGCGGAGGGCAAGGAGGAGAAGGAGGACGAGAGGACGGCCACACCCTCGCCCGTGGCCAGGAAGCAGAGCAGCAACGGCAACGGCGACGGCGACGGCGACGGCAGCAAGAGCGTGGCCACGGCGGCAGCCGCAGCACGGCCGACAGTTGCAGCAGCCGCGACGCTGCCCCGCCAGCCAACGCCACGACGACGGAGGCGGCGCATGCGGCGCATGCGCCGCTCGCCCGACGAGGTACACCCCGGAGACGACGCGGCGCGCACGATGCCCCTGACGCTCAGCGAGTGCCCGGGGCGCTTCTACAGCGCCGCCGGCACTGCGTTCCTCGACCTCGTCAAGCGGCCCGGCACGGAGAACCTGATGCTGCGGGCGGGTGCGCGCAAACTACGGCCGCCAGGGGGGGAGGGGGGGCCAGGGCTGGGCGAGGTCGAGATCGACAGCGCGCTCTACCCGCTGCGGGAGATCAACCGTCGCTACGAGACCTGCGACGTGGTGACCTGGCCAGAGAAGGACGGGGTTGGCCTTGGTGACAACAGCAACAACAACAACAACGACGACGACGATGACGATGACGATGACGCCGCCATCAACCGCATCCTCAACCCGCCCAATCACGTCGGAAACGTCTCGGCTACGTGGGACGACCGGCTGCTGGTCTACTCGACGGGCGGCTACCTCGGCGGCAACCACCGTGGGGGCAGCGGGAGCAGCGGGAGCAGCGCGAGCAACAGCCAGACCAGTCTGACGGCGGCGGCGACCACCGCGAGCTCCATGCAGGCGATTGTGCTCATCAGCTTTGACCCGACGCTCTGCCTGCCGGGACTCAAAGCGTGGGGGGCGAGAAAGAAAAAGGCTCGGGTGACCGATGGTAGCCAGGAAGAGGGGATCAAGGTGGGAGGAGGAGGAGGAGGAGGAGGAGCAGGAGGAGGAGCAGGAGAAGCAGGAGGAGGAGAAAGAGCGGGGACAGGAGCAAAAGGATCAGACGAGGGACAGCAGCAGCAGCAACGTCAGCAGGCCAACGACGCAGGCATGCGGCCAGTCTGGGCATCTTCAACAGAGCCCATGTACCGCCGGATTAACAACGGGTTTGAGTTTACGTACCATGGGCGATAATACAAAAGTATAACATAATGAAACGAAGAAACAGTGGTAAGCGTAGCGGTATTTTTGTTCACCTCTGCATATCGAGAGGGAGAGTCGGTGGGGGGGGGGGGGGGGGAGAAAGACAACAGAGATTCAAAATCAAACCACGCCAGAGAAGGAAACAAGGCGAAGAAAACAAAGAGCAGCTTTGGTGAACCAGGGATGAACTAGAAGAAAGGGCACACAGACGGAGGTATTGCAGCATGCAGAGCCGCATGAGTGTGTGTGGGGGAGGAGAGAGTGATGGAACGTTGAGACGGGTTGAACGGGGGGAGGGGTTGTTTTTTGAAACTGAGGAAACGAGGCTGGAGGAAAGGCCCATCAAAACGAGCTTAGGACGAGGCAGACTGGCGCGAGAAAAGGGGGATTCTGGTGGCCGCGAATGCAGGCCGCGCTCAGCCTTGTCTCTGCGGCCTCCCACGGTGCCCCTCTCCCCCTCCCTCGTCACCCACCCGCGGCTGGCAAAGCTCCAATGCTGAAGCTATGACCCCGTGTGCCCTGCCCCTCATTGCTTGGCAGACCGACCTGGGCGCCTATCAAAGGGATTTGCCCTTTCGGGGCAGCCAGAGCTCGGTCCGCCGTGTCTCCAGCACGCCTGGCCGTGCGCGCGCAACCACGGTCCGGCGTCCGGCATCCGGAGGGCACCGCAAGCGATAGGCACAGGGAGAGAGAAAGATAGAGACGGCCCCGGGCGCGATCGGAGGACGAGACAATACTAAGATAAACCTATATAGGTATGTATATAGGGGGGGGGGGGGAGGGAGAGAGATGGAGGTCTCGGCCAGGTCCTGCAGCAACAACACCCCCCTCCCTCCCCTCTCTTCCCTCTCCTTGAACCCCCCATCCAATGCATCTGGTCTCTCCGCGTTTGAGCCTCCTCTTACTCCCTTACTCCCTGCCCCGCACTTCTTCTTATCCTCGTCGTGCTTTTTTTTGTGGTTGCACGTTCGAGAATCTCCGCGGGCCTTTGGCTGGCCCCCCAACCTGCCTCGCGGCACACCCAACAGAGGCACGCGAAGCCGTAGAGGTTCGTCTTCTTCGTGTCTCGCGCGGTTTTGACGTGCCATTGTATTTTTTGCGGGAATTACATCCTTCCCATTCCCTCCCATTCCCTCCCACATGTCGCTTTTTGGCGAACCCCCCGCGTTGATGACCCCCCCCCTCTTAGACGGGGGACAATCAACTAGTGCAGTTGTGCGGCTCTTTGCGTCAACTCTTCTCATGTTTCCTGCGGCTTCTGCTTCTACACAAATTTAAAAAATAAAGAAGAAAGAAGAAAAGGGAAACGACGTTGGCCCCCCCCCCCCACACACACTCCTTCTAGAACCCCGTTTTCTGCACGCTTTGGCAAGTCTCGTACGAGGTGTGCGTTGGGTTGGGCTGCGGTGGAGGTAGGGAACTTCTTCTCGTCCCGGGCGAGGCGGGCTGCGGCTGCAGACTACGTGGACGACGGTGAGAGGACGTGGAAAGGGGTCGCTTGTCACTGTCGTTGCCGCCCTCTCCGCGTGTTGATTATTGATTCTTTTGATTCTTTTGAATATTTTGATTTTCTTTTTTCTATTTCTATTTTCTACTTTCATCATGTGCAAGCCAGGATGAGTCGCCAGGATGAGTCATTAAATCGTGTTCGTTCCTCCACAACAGCGACAGCCTCTTGTTGGATTCCAGCATGTCTGTTTCTGCCCGGGCGAGGAGGCGGTTGTTTTCTTCTTGTTTGTGGGTTTCAAGTCGTCTCTCCGAACCCCCCCCAGGCTGCTTTGCTTCCCTGCCCGCAACCCGTCTCATGACACGTTCCCGTCAATACACACAAAAAGAAAAGGGGAATACTGTATATGGCATTGCTGTGTATGTTGTGTTGGGGCTGATGTGTAGCGATGTTTTTGTACAATCCTCTCCCCCCCCTCTCTCCCCCTTTTCTCCATCGTCATCATTCATGCTTATTAGATCCGTCCGCTTTCTCTCTCTCTCTCTCTCCCACTCTTTCCCTCGCGTAATTTTTTCATAGGAAAAAAAACTGAAAAAGAGAAGAAAAAAAAAGCCCAAAGCTATTTCTGCCACTCCAAGTTATCCCGTTTTGGAACACCGGCCGAGTCGCGGGACGAAGCCCGGTAGAAACAAGGAGAAAAGATAAGAAAAGAAAAAAAACAGGCGCCGCACCCCAGGGAATTATATCTTTCTCGTGTCTATGTTCAGGCGTGATTTTGGGGTTCAGTTTTTATACCCCCCCGGCACATTGGCTGTCCCGGGAAAGTAGAAAAAAAAGAGAAAAAAAAGGCGAGAAGAGCGCAACATGAGCAAACATGAGCCGCATGCTCGTCTCGGCCTGCCGTCCGTCACCTTGGTCAACCCGTCACCCCCCCCTTGCGCCTGCCCCTCTGCTGTATTCGAGAGACAACGCGAATCAAGCTCCCCTCTCACTCGAGTCCAAAGAAAAAAAACTGCTCTTTGGCCCGCTTGTGCTCATGCGCGCCGGGTCATGGCTGCCGCTGCCCCGGCCGCCGCCAAATCCGGCTTCGACACGCTGCTCCCCACTGGCCCGCCACTCACGACGCGGCCGGCCGCGCGCGGCAGGTTGCTGGCCGGACCCGGCCCGTTGAGACCGCCGTTGGTGCCGCCGGCCCCCGGCCCCGCCGTCGCACTGGCCCGCTTCCCCAGATTTGCAGATGCCGTCGTTGTCGACGACGATGCCACGCCAGACGTCCGCCGAGACGATGCCGCCATGCCATTCGCCGGCTTGTGCGCGCCTGCGCCGAGGGATTCGCGCGCGCCAACGCCGCCGTTTCGCAGCGTCGGCGGCGCCCCGAGCTTGAAGTTGCCGGCGGCGGCGGCGCCGCCGCCCCCTGGCGGCTCGGGGAGAGGCCGCGGCCCATTGGCGCCGGACACGGAGATCGTGTGGTGGCGCCGGACCGGCGAGCCGTCGCGCGTGCCGAGGCTGTGGTGGCCGCCGCGGGGCATGGGCGGCGGCACGACGGCCTTCTGGCCGGTAATGAAGGCGTGC
This sequence comes from Ophiostoma pallidulum, assembly GCA_019925425.1. Lineage (NCBI taxonomy): Eukaryota > Fungi > Ascomycota > Sordariomycetes > Ophiostomatales > Ophiostomataceae > Ophiostoma > Ophiostoma pallidulum. The sequence continues at coordinate 82,338 of JADHKO010000024.1, read as the reverse complement.
CGGATGGCCTCTTCGGGCTTGAGGCGCCGGTCGGGATCCCACCGCAGGCAGCGCGCCAAGAAGTCGAGGAACGCGTCGTCGTCGCACTTGATGACCTGCTGCAGCGTCTTGGACGAGGGCCGGCGGCGGCGGCCCTTGGACGACACCGTCAGGCGCGGCTTGCCCATGCTGTCAAAGAACAGCTTCTTGCGGGTGCTCTTCTCAATCAGGTGCTTCTCCGGCGGCCCAAACAGCTCCATGATGCACGCCAGCTGCTCCTGCTCGTTCTCGCCGGGGAAGATGGGCACGCCCGTGAACAGCTCGGCCAGGATGCATCCCAAGCTCCACATGTCGATGGGCATGCCGTACGTCATGCCGAGAATCACCTCCGGCGACCGGTAGAAGCGGGACTGGATGTACGTGTACACCCGCTCGTTCTCGAAGCAGCTGGACCCAAAATCGATCACCTTGATTTCCGTGTGCAGCGGGTGCCGCAGCAAGATGTTCTCGGGCTTCAGGTCGCAGTGGATCACCTTGTGCTGCTTGAGGAGCATCAGCGAGCTCAGCATCTGCTTCGTGAAGCGGCGGATGAGCTTGAGCGAGAAGCCACGGAACGCATTGGCCTTGATGAACTCATACAGGTTCATGTCCAGAAGCTCCGTCGAGATGCAGAGATGGTTACGGAAGTAGAAACTGTGCGTGAAATTGACCATGCTGTGTTTGTTTTTGGGATCCTACAAAGAAAAAAGAAAAGAAAAAGAATCAAGTTCGTTAGCACGGTTGATGGACAACAAAACACAAAGGGGGAAAAGAAAAAAAGAAAAAAAGAAAAAAAGAAAAAAAAACGTACCCAGTCGCGAAGTTTTTGCAAAATGTTCACTTCGACCAGAGCCTGTTGATGGAACCGCTTCTTGTTCCGGATGATCTTCACAGCAACGAGCACACCCGTCTTGTGGTCGATGCACCGCACCACTTGGCCAAAGCTGCCCTTGCCCAGGAGATCGATAATCTCATAGCGGTACGCAAGATGGTCGCCCGCGACAATGGCGTAGTCGCCGCGCTCGTCGTCGTAGCCAGAATTGGGCGTCTTGTCCGAATCGACGGCGCCAACCACCTTTGCGGCGTTTTGCGTGCCGCAAAAGTAGATGTCGTCGTAGTCCACAATCTCGCCGCGCTCGTACATGTTCAGCATGGCGATGCGCTTCGCCTCCTGGGCACTGACGCGCTCCTTGGGCGTGGCGCGCTTGCGCAGCGCGTCCAGCGTCCGCGCCGCCAGCTCCGTCTCCTTGCGCCGCGAGCCGAGCTTCCGCATCTCCTCTTCGGCGACGAGATCGTCATGGTCCAGGTCTGCCGTCCACATATCGTGGTGGTTGCGGATCGAAGCGGTAGACGGTTTTGTCTTGAGGATTTTTTGCATCACTGAAGAGGAGTGCGGGTGCGCGCCCGACGATGCGCCGGCTGCCGCCACGGGCACAATAGAAGAGCTGCCGTCTTTTTTGCGGCGGTCGCTGGCCGTCCATGAATCCGTCTTCGCCTTGTCGTTCGTCGCGAGAATTGCGTTAAGACTCGAGGCAGAGCTCTTCCGACGCCGTGATTCGAGGTATGTCCCTTGTGTCTTTGCGTAGGCTGCCGCCGTAGGGGTGGGGCTGTTCTTCGCAGAGGGGATCTGGTTCATTGTTGCTGACTTGGGGATGCGAGGCGGCGGCGGCATGCCATCGTGCTTGTCGTTGCTGGAGGCCTGGCGTTGGTGGCTGTAGGATGGCTGTTCTTGATGCCGTTTCTGGTCCGCAGGCAGGGGGTCCGCCGGCTTTTCGGAAATCGAGCCGCCCTGCATGCTGAGGCTCGACTTTGAGTTGCTCCTCTTCCACGACATGCTCAGTTTCCGACGCAAAGACGAGCCGATCGAGGATGGAGTTGGCGGGTCATCGGGACTCGAAAGAGGCGGGGGAGACTTGGGTGCATCGGCCCTGACGGACGCAGATGTTGGCATGGGGTCCATCATGTACGAGGCATCGGATGAAGGGATAATCCTGCTGGCAGACTCGAGCGGGGCGAAGGCCCTGGATGGCGTGGGCGCAGGTGCCCGGGGCCCGGACGGCTTGCGCGAGACCGACATGGACGAGGACGGGATGGGCGGTGGAATCGGGGTGACAAAGGAGGGCGTTGTGTAAGCACTGTCATCCTCATCGGCGGGTGTCCTGGACGTTTTGAAGTAGGCCGGCGGGTCCATATTGCCGCTCTTGGGCGCCGATGTCGAGAGGAAGGGCGAGATGGACGGCTTATGGAGCGGGGGGTTTTTCGTAGGGAACACAGCCGAGAACATCTCAGATGGGCTATCACCATCGTCTTCATTGGCGCTCTCGGTTCGTCCGTGGTGGTGATGGTGGTGTTGATGGTGGTGGATGGACGAGCTGCTCCGCAGCGCTGTCGTGATACCAGCACGGTCCTCATTGAGGTGGCGCGAGAAGAAGGATCCTTTCGAGGCTGTCATTGGGGTTGTCGGAGTCTTCGCGATGAGCCGGGATGGCGGCGGGCTGAGACTCCGGTCAGGGGTGGCTGCACTCTGTTCCTGAAGAGCTGCAATCTTTGCCGCAGTGGGCGTGCTCAGCGGCATAAGGTTGATGGGGGGCAAGCGCAATGGCTGGAGGTTTTTCTTGTTGTTTGCCGACGCCACTCCAGTCGCTGTGTGCCCCGTTTTGTCCATATCCTTCGCACCTCGCGTGCTTGGCTTTTGCTGGATCATGGCAGGCGGGTCTAGACCCAGCGGCTGGCTTCCAGAAGCACTCACCGTGGACGAACTATGCCTGCTGCTGTTGTCAAAAGGCAGAGTGGACTTGCGCTTCTCGAGAAACGAGAGCTCGGCTGGTGAGTCCTTGGGTGACTCGTAGACCTTGGGAATGGCGGGTACGGGAGGCACATCCTCGTCGTCGTCGATGTTGGGCGCGGAGGTATGCATGGTCAAAGCCTTCGGCGCTGGCAAGCGGGAGCCGGTGCCTGCGATGCTGGACGTCACGGGCCCTTGCGGAAGGCGAGGCTGGATGGAGCCGGTCGAGCTCCTCACAGTGCTGAAGCTCATGGAGGAGCCCACAGAGAAGCCCGAACTGTAGGACTTCCGATTGGGGTCTGGTGTTGTCCGGGAGGACGAAGGGGTGGATGTCTTGCGGGGAAGCATCGACGGCGAGCGCGACGAGGCGCGCATCTCCGAGGATGGAGGAAGTGGTACGGTCGAGGTCTGGGGCACGTCGCGGCCGCCGTTCGCGGCACTGCTGCCGCTGCTTCCGGCTGCGGAAGTAGGCATAATGGACATGCGCTTCATCCTTCGTGTGTCGGTCGGGCTGACTGTTCTTGCACCGAGGCCTGTCGCATGCGATGCGTGGAGAACGGGGGCCATGGACATACGCTTTGCGCCAGCTGCATGGCCCGATGGTGCTGTTTTCGTACCGGTACTGGGGCTGTTGGTCGAAAACCCGTTGGCAAAGTTGCCAGTGCTGTTGCTGTGGCTAACTATCCGCGGCGGCCGCTGGAAGCCTGGCGCACTTGTCTTTGTGGGATCCTGGGTGGGAGGCATTGAAGCCCGTGATGACTGGTGGAACGACCTCGTTTTTGAGGCCCGCGAGCCATTCGGATTTCTAGCTGCGTCGCTACCGCTGCTTCCGAGCCGGCTGCCGCCGTCGATGGATGACCGAGTCGACCCAGAGATCGGCCGGTCCGAGTTGGACGCGAGACTGGGACGTCGCCGTGACGTAGAACGGCCTACGCCGGCGCTGTACTCGGAGTCGAGGACACCCGGTCCCATGGATTTTCTTGGCGGCTTCGCAATGTTGCTGTTGGACACCGGGGGGTAGTGACTTTGTCGACGCTGGCGGGAGGACCCGGCCACAGTCGTGCCGTCCGCGACGGTGTTGGTTGATGTCGAGCTGGAGAGACCTTGGCGCGCGTTGACGCTCGGCCGCCGCAGTATTGAACCCGTCTTCGAGACGCGCGAGGACCCAGCAAGTGCTGATGCCGATGCCGATGCCGATGCGGACGGCGGAATGGAGATACGCGTGGTGGTGGTTGTCGTGTTGCCAGTGGTGGTTGTTGTTGTGGATCCCGGCGCCGTTGCCGCTGCTACTGCGGCGGCAGCTGCGGCGGCTGCTGTTGGGCGCGCCACCGAGCCAGAAAAGCCAGTGTCGCCGTATGAGGCAGAGGCCAAGGCCGAGGCCGAGGCCGAGGACGACTGCTCGACCATCTTGTCAAGGAGGGCCTGCGATCCCAATATGCTGCCGTGGCCGGAGGGAGAAGGAAACTGGGCGAGCTTGAAGTCGGTTGACGCTGTCTCGAGGCTGCTCTGCAGATCGTCGAAGCTGACGGACGGGAGGAAGTCGAAGCTCGCAGTGTGGTCGGCTACGTCGTCTTCGCCGTCGAGATACAGGCTGTCGTTGTTGTGGATGACGGGAGGCGGTGGTTTGCTACTGCTAGCAGCGGCGGTGCTGGTGCCATTGCTCCGGCCAAACGAGAAGAGCGAGTGGTTGTTGGAGGAGGAGGCGCTCAGCATTGGACTGGGTTTGTCGGGGGACACACCCCGAGATGGCGACTGGGTAGCTGGTCGGGAGCCCGCCTGCAGCCGGTTGTTTTTGAGCATAGAGAACGGCGCAGATGGGCAGGGAGGTGGGCGGAGCGATGCCACGTCGCCCGGTCAGCGGACACAAGGCAGTGGTGGAGTGAAGGGAGCGAGGGTGAGGGTGAGGGTGAGGGCCAGGGCGAGAGACCGACGATGGCAACGGGACGGTCGGCTGTTGTCTGTGTGCGTAGAGAACGTGGTTAGCAACATCGAGGCTCGCGACAGGATCGCGTCGTGGGACGCAGCTGGCCGGTCTGCAGTCGGCGAGGCCAGCTGTTGGTTCGCGTCGAGACCAAGACAAAAGGGCATTGCAGTCAAGCACATACGGTACAGATCGTGACGGCCGCAGGTTGGACGAGACAGCTCAGTCCAGCTAAGGACTTGAGGGCGCGCAGCAAACTACCTCATTCCGCGAGCTGGCCAAGGGTCGATCGTTGTGATGGCGATAGGGGGGGAAGGGAGGGAGGGGGGGGGGGGGGGAAAGGAAGTTTGAGGAGGCCGAGAAGAATGGGATGGAAGAGAGGGACGACAGGACCGGAGCCGGAGCTGGAGAGACGACGGTTCGAGGCAGGCAAGGGTGCGCGAGGCGAGCAGCGCGAGATATGTCGAAACGAACGTGGGCGTCGAGTTCGAGGCGTCGAAACAGAAACAGCTGGTTTTTAGGGGCGCGGAGATTGGCTGGCAAAGGACACGGGCAGGCAGAAACAGGAAGATGTAAAACAGCAAGGCATAGCAGGGAGAGGAACGACGATGTTGATGCAGACACGACTCGTGTACAAGGGCTGGTTGGGGGGGGGGGGGGGGGGTGAGCGAGAGAGGTGAAGTTCACGGCAACGAGGAGTTGCTGCGGAGGTGAAGAGAGCCGAAAATGAGACAGGCAGGGGCCAGAAGGAACGCAGCGTGACGGATTGGCTGCGATTTGTTGAACGCACCAATTGGGGCTAGGGCGGTCTGGCCTGTTCTTTCCTGACTGTAGCGCAGGACGGAGTCCTGTAGGGTGTAGGGGGAACAGACGGCAGGCGCGACCTCCACCGCGATTTCCGTAACGGCGGACTGTGCAGCGAGTCTCTGGCGGCAGCTGCTAGCTGACAGACAGCACGTGTGGGGCGCCGTTACGGGGCAGCTAGTTGTAGTGTGCGGTAGCAACCCCGGCCGAAGGGCGCTATGAGGATCGTTAGGGGGAAACGGCGGACTATCTTACGAGAACTGTTCGAAGCCGCGGGCACACATTTCAGGGGACGTGGGGACCGGCAGGGAAAAGGGGCAGGACGGGTCGAAGGGTAAACAAGCCAGAGCCGCTGGGGGGGACGGGCCCAGGAACCAGTTGCAACGAAACACTCCGAAAGGAGATTCCGTAAGGAGAAGAAGATAAAAGAGAGCCGGGGGGGGGGGACCCCAGAAACGAACCGGCGATGTCCCCATGCACCGTTCCCCTTTTCTTCGTTCTTTCTTTTCTTTTTCCTCAGGCACTGGCTGGCCCTGCAGGAGCCGTTCAACACGATGCTTGGGAACTACACCACAACAAGACTAGGCCGGTCCGAGCGAGATTGGCAAGATACACCGTGATTTGTTGGCAGAACGGGGGGTTTGGTTCTTTTGCCATTCTCTTTCTTAAGGGCACCTGCGAGGGGCAGTGCCGGCTGGTGCGCACGAGACCGGCTCAAGGCGGACAGCCATTCAAAAGCGTCGATGAGACCGCCGGCCGACGCAGGGGAAGACGGTGCGGAAAGATGCAGGGGGGAAACGGCAACGCAGCCAAATCAAACAAAACAATGGCTGCCAGGAGCCGACGTCGCCTGTGCAGGACGGGCGCGCTGGGAAGGGGGTTGCGTATCCTGCCCAGCATAGGAGGCAATGACGGGGAACGGGGTCGTATTACGACGACATGACGAGGTTGGGGGCGGCAGCCGTGCTGATTGATGGTCGGGGCGAGCCACGTCCTGGCAGCGAGGTGGCGGCAGAGGGTGCTCTGGCAATCACTGGCCGTTGTTTACGGGGTTGCGGATGTGTTGGTGGAAGGGAACTGAACTTTTTGTTGATATAAGAACTGTCTGCTATACGCTGATAAACGGTCGAGATTGGCCACGGCGGCATTCTTTGGCGTACTCGTACACACGGCTGGCTGTCACTAATCGGCAGCACACGTGCGCGACAAACACGCAACTCTCTGTCGAGCAATGCTCGGTGTCTCGCGCAGCAACCAACAACCGCCTATATGGCATGGGGAATATATCAACAAGGCGTGCCGGTGGCGAGGCGGAACGGCTGGTGCGCCTCGGTCGAGGACATTCCGCGCCGGCCAGCCAGAAAAGGAAGGGAAAAAAGAAAGAAAGAAAGAAAGAAAGAAAGAAAGAAAGAAGCGAAAACAATACCTGGCGAGCGGCGTGTGACCGAGAAAAGAGGAAAGGTCGAGTCTGGCGGAACAGGTTGGGGTTTTGGTCGGTGAGGCCCCGTCTTTCTGCCTGAGGCAGAAAAGGTGCACAACCAGCCAGACGAAGCAGGTCACCAGCATGGCGGTGTGTTTCTGATCTTTTCCTCTTTCGCGTTCAGATCATACCGCAGTCTCAGCGCGTGCGTAAGACTACGACGGGCGGCCGGTTCTCTGCCCAGCAAAAGCATGATGGGACGTCGTTGCCCAGCTGTCCGATGCTTGGCATGTTCCCTGCGTGTTCGTCTTACTCGCCGCACATTTTAGCCTGACGGGGACACCTGGCTCTTACTGATTACAGCAACTCCATCTGAGACACATCCCAGCGCGTCTGGTCTTCTTCCTGCTGATGGCTGTCTTGGGCGAGTTCGTGCCTCAAATCGGCCGCAGGTAGAAAAGCGCCGAGGGCACAGCAGCATACAGGAAAGGGGTTGGGGGCAGGGCCAGGCAGATTGCTTGCGGCGCCGTCCGTTGTCAAAGGACAGCAGCCATCGTTTTCATCCGGTTTGGCGGAGCGTGTTATGCTTGGAAGAGTTGGAGAATAATACGAGGCGATTCCCCCCGCAAAGCGCTGGTGGGCTCTTCCCGCCACTAAAGATCGCGGCTGGCAAAGCCTGCCTAGAGAGCACGTGCCCCAACCTTCTTTCCCGCTGTAAGATAAGATACCGCCCGGCTTTCGCACCTGCCCTGGGTGCTGACGTCGTTCGACAGCTCCATCCCGACCGACAGACATGTGACTGCCACGAACAGCGCCGCCCTTTTGTCGTGCCAAAAACAACATCGCTACCGGACACCCGCCGGCCGCCAGAGCTGCATTCAACGCTGCGTCGCGGATCGCATCCGTCTTTTACCGTGTCGTTGGGCCTCGTTTTGTCCCTTCTTCTCGCTACGGCGCAGACCTGGCCGTCGTTTCCGTCCACCGCCATGGACGAACTCGCCTACATGTTTCTCGGCGGCGGCGATGACGACGACAAGCCGTCCGAGCACGAAGCGCACCCTCCTGCCGCCCCCTCTGTCCCCGCACACCCGAGCAGCAGCGGCAGCAGGGGCGGGTACGTGAGCCATCCGAAGCTCGAGATGGTCGGGGAGGTCCCGGACGACGATGGCGCGCCGCGTGCGGCCTCGCCGCCCCCGTCCCCGGCGCCGACGACGCCGAGGAAGCGGCGCGGATTCCGTGACTTTCTGAGCAAAGCCAACATCCAGGACCAGCTTCTGGACAAGTAGGTGCAAACGCCAAGCCCGGCAAAAGTTGTTCTTTCTACACTCTTGTCCTTGCTGACCTGCTTGCTTTTTCTTCACGGAACCACAGGCTCTTCCAGCAGGTGATCCCCATCGACAACAGCAGCTACGCGGAGGAGGATGCCGACCTGAACTACGGCGACCCGTCGTTCGGTGCGCCGCCCGCCGTCGGCGACGCCGCGTTCGCGGCAGACCTTGGCGGAGGAGGCGGCGGGCTGGACGACGACCTGGCCGCCGGCGCGGCCAAGAAGCCGCGCCCCGGGTTCAGCGTCGCCATCATGTCGACCAACTTCCGCCGCTTCAACGCCCGCATCGGCGTCGTGTTCCGCTTCCAGAAGCGCGTGGAGCGGCTGCTGGCCTGGCGCCGCGCGTCGCACACCATCTCCTTCCTGGGCGTCTACACCTTTGTGTGCCTGGACCCGTACCTGCTGACCCTCGCGCCGCTGGCGATCCTGCTGCTCGCCGTCCTCATCCCCGGCTTTATCGCGCGCCACCCCGGCACGTCGACGACCAACGCGCCGACGCTCGTCGTGCCCTCGGAATACTACGCCCGCGGGCCCCCGCTGGCGCCGCCGCGCACCGTCAAGCCCGTCAAGGAGCTGAGCCGCGACTTCTTCCGTAACATGGGCGATCTGCAGAACAGCATGGAGGACTTTAGCGTCGCGCACGACAAGATCGTCGAGACGGTGGTGCCGGCCACCAACTTTGGCGACGAGGCCTTCTCGTCCGCCCTGTTCGTCGTGCTCTGCGGCGCCGCCGCGCTGCTGTCCGTCGCCGCCCACCTGCTGCCCTGGCGCTTTCTGTTCCTCGTCGGCGGCTGGGCGGCCGTCTGCAGCGGCCATCCGGCTGTGGCGCGGCTGCTGCGGGCCTGGAAGAAATCCCTGAGCGCCGCAGCGGCCGCAGCACCAGCCAATGAAAAGGAGCCGACGGGCGACAACAAGAACGGCGGCGGCGGCAGCAGCGGGGTCGCCCCCTCCGCCGCCTCCACCACCGCCACCTCCTCCTCCGCCGTCCCCCCCGGCTCTGCGGCCAAGGCGTCCGCGCCGCCCTCGTCGACGGCCGCGGCTGTCTGGAACGCCTGGGTCGCGAGCGACGTCATCCTCGACGAGGCGCCCGAGACCCGCGAGGTCGAGATCTTTGAGCTGCAGCGCCGGTCGTCCGCCGCCGCCGCCGAGTGGGAGCCGTGGGTGTTTAGCCCGAGCCCGTACGACCCGCTGTCGCAGCCGCGGCTCAACGCGAACGCGTCCTCGGCGTCGTCCGCCATGGGCGGCGCCCTCGGCAGCGGCAGCCGCCCGACCGGTGCACGCTTCTTTGAGGATGTGCTGCCGCCGCCGCGGTGGGAGTGGAGCGAGAAGAAGTGGGCGCTGGACCTGTGGAGCCGGGACTGGGTCGAGGAGCGGATTATCACGGGCGTCGAGGTCGAGACCGAGGGCGAGCGCTGGGTCTACGACATCTACAACGAGCACGAGCAGCAGCAGCAGCAGATGGCGGCGGCCGCCGCCGCTGGCGGCACGGCGCGTGGGGGGACGTCGGCGCACAACGGCAGCTACGGCTACGGCGACAGTGACTTCCACGTCGACAGCACGGGGCTGCACCCGCCCACGGCGTCGTTCCGTCCGCAGCGTCGGCCGCTGGGGCCGAGCTGGGAGGAGGGTGAGGAGGGCTTGGGGCGGCGCGGGGAGTGGCGCCGGCGGCGGTGGGTGCGCATGGTAAAGCGGAAGAAGATTACAGCTGTGGCATGAGCCAAAGAAAAGAAGAAGAACACAGAGGTTTTTCTAGCAGTGCGGTTGGAGGCAGAAGAGACAAAGGACATGACCAAAAGCTTGCATCAAAATGGAGACGGAGCAAGCCGCGATCCTTTGTTCGCCATTGAAAGCCGTGTCGGCGAGCTATGAGAAGAAAAAAAGACAACGAAGAAGAAACATGAGCCTCCCTTGTAAAATGCGTAAAAAGAAGGAACTGGGAAAGACATCACAGCCCACATAACCCTTGACGATAACCCTTTGACAATAGTCCAATGCTAGCAAACAGAGATAGGAATATGGAAGATAAACACACATAACAAAAACATGACAACCATCAAATCCTGACGATACACAAAGAGTTGCCGTAAGAGCACTGAGCGTCCGATCCGAGGTGAGGGGGAATATCCAGTTGCGAATCGAGTTCAGAGCTACCCTTTGCCTTGCCCACACAGTTGAGACCATTTTCAAAAAAAAGGAGAGAAAGGAGAACAAGGAAAATAAAGGAAACAAAAATACAAGCACAAGAATAGTGGAAAAGGGACAAATTGAAAAAAAAAAAAAAAACACCAAAAACCCAAAATACCACTAGTCAATGACGAGCCGGTCGAGGATGGCGTGCACGGCCGCGCTGCGCCCCTTGCCCTCGTCCAGGGCGTCGGCGAGGTTGCGGGCGCGGTCGGTCAGCACGGCGATGACCTGCCTGGTGTAGGCAAAGGAGCCGGTCTGCTCCATGTGGGCGACGGCGTAGCGCTTGACCTCCTCGTCGGAGGTCTTCTGCTTGAGGATGTTGAGCAGCTGCAGGTTCGCGGGGTTCGTGCGGATGCTGTGGATGACGGGGAAGCTGAACTTGCCCTCGGTCAGGTCCTCGCACATGCCCTTGTTCTGGCTGTACTCGGACGCCAGCAGGTTGCGGTAGTCGTCCTGGATCTGGAACAGCAGGCCCAGCAGGTTGACGAGCGGCACGCAGTCGACGAGCGAGCGCGACTCGGCCTGCATGAGCTTGATGCCGAGCCGGAAGAGGCCGCCCGTCTTGTGGCCGACCATCTCGAGGTAGTCGTCCTCGGTGGGGCAGGTCAGCGTGTCGCGCCAGAACAGGTCCATGCCCTGGCCGCGGTGCAGGTTGCACAGCTCCTCGGCGAAGATGACGAGGGCCTTGGGGTTGCGCAGCCTCTGCAGCTCCTGCAGGGCGACAAAGTAGATGTAGTTGGCGCTGTTGATCGTCTGCGGCACGCCAAAGATGTTGTGGGCCACGGGCAGGCCCCGCCGCAGGCTGCTCGAGTCCTCGACGTCGTCGACCAGCAGCGACGCCGTGTGCAGCATGCCGACGACGCGCGTGATGACCTCGAGCGACTGCTCCGGCACCTCCAGCCACCCGTTGAAGGCGTTGATCAGCTGCGTGCGGAACTCCTTGCCGCGCGTGCCGTTGAGGTAGTCAAACGGCCCGCACACGATGCGCTCCTTCTCCTCGGTCCAGGTGCGCTGCGCGCTGAAGTTGAAGTCGTCGGTGGCGAAGCGGAGCGGGTCGGGCGGCGGCGTCGGCTGCATGGTCGCGAGCACGGTGGCAGCCACGGAGGCGGCGGCGGCGGAGGAAGAGGAGGAGGAGGAGGGCAGAGGCTGTGGCTGCGGCTGCAACGCTGCCTCTTTTGGCGGCGGCACGAGCTTATCGGCCTTGTCGGTCTTGTTTCCCGCCGCTACCAAGGAGGCCATGGTGATGGACGGTTTCCGGGGCCGCCGGGTGACGGAGCTGTTGCTGATCCAGTCGCTTTCCGGCACCGACCGGAGCGCAGGCGCCGGCTTGGAGGCACCGACGGACACGGAGGAGGAGGAGGAGGACGTGTGGTGGTGTTCGTGGTGGTGCGGGCGAGAGCCGGAGGCTGCGGCGGGCGCGGGGGAGGTCGAGGAGGTCGAGGCTTGGGGTTTGGGTTGCGGTTGAGATTGAGATTGAGACTGAGACTGGGACTGGGACTGGGACGAGGGCTGCAGGAAGGGCAGGGAAGCAAGCTGCTGCTGCTGGTGCTGCTGCTGGCCGGTTGACGACCGCCGTGGTGGGATGGCGGCGGGGGACTGCAGGAACAGCGGCGGCGATGTGCTGGCGGACGCGGAGGACAGCATGGTGGCGCGCTCTTTCTGTTTCTGTTTCTGCGTGCTGGACGGAAACATGTGCGGCAAGCAGGCTGGTGGAGAAAACGAGAGGGTGGCTCCTGCCCTCTTTTTGAATGCGTTTTTCGCCGGGTTTCCCTTTCCTGCTGTTAGCTCTTGCCTCTCGGGTCAAGCCAGCTTGCGTGTGTCGTGGGCAGAAGCTAGAGAGAGGCTGGCGTGCTATCCCCCAATGTCAGGCGACCGAAATGGCAGCAACGTTCCACTGCTCCGTGTTTGTTGGGGGAAGGAGGATTGGACAGGGTAGAAGTTGGGCGAACGCGGCAGGCAGCAGTTTGGAGGGACAGAAAGGAGGCTCCGTATTAGGACTTTTGTCGAGTCTGGAAGGCGCGACCAGCGAGATGCAGTTGCCCACCGAGCCTCCTCTAGTGTGCGGTGACTGTTTCGGAGCTGGGCGCTGATTGGGGCGGCGTAGTCAGCGGCTCGCTGTAATGCAGGTGCTAGGCAGAAGCTTGGGATTCCGGCGCAGGGCAGGAGCTATTACGACGTGTGTTTCCAGGTAAGGCAGAGTGCGGGGAGGAAGGAGGAAGGTGCCAACGTCCTGGGAGGGACGGGAGCGTGTTGCATACATTGCGGACTTCTTATGCATTTTATGCAAATGCACTTCCCGTGCGAGCAAAGGCCATGAAGGCATGCAATTCGTCTCGACATGCCCTGGCCAGGTATGTAAGATAGGTGCCCGACTTGTGTTGTCTCTGCGCCAAAGCTCTCTGGCCGCCTGGTCATGCACGTTCCCCGACGCCGACGACGCGCGCTCTGGCAGATCACACCGTGCATATCTGCAATGTCTTGTGTTCCCCTGCGTCGACGGCGCGTGGCTCAATCCTCGTTTCGATCCTCGGTCTTGCCCCATTCTCGTCTTCCGCCTCTCGCCTCCCCTGCGGCCCTCGGGCGCCGCTATGCCTGGTTGCCGCATTCTCGGTTTCACGTCTCGGCTGCGGCAACGAGCGCACAGCTGCATGTTTCAAATGGGCATCTCCCGTTGCGACGAGCAGGTAAACAGTGCGTTATGCACCAGCAGCAATACGGCTGGCAAACCGGCGTGCGGCCGCCGCTGGCCGTCTGCACGTCGCCGACTTGTCTTTTATTCGTTAACCTGCCTTAATATTTAGCGCGCATTCCTCTGTCGTCCCCTATTGCCCCATCTGGCGTACTACAGTGCATTTTGCGGGGTGCGCAGGACCGCCCTGTCCTTGCACAGGGGTGGAGGCGGATAGCTCTTGCCGTTGCTGTGGCATTTATCGGCGCTTCTGGACGGGCATCCACTATCGCCAGTGTTGCCAGTGCCATTCTCTCGACAATTTATCTTCTCTTTTCTTTCTCGTCGACTCTTGCCCTGCGATGGACCTCCTGTTCTCCCAATGACCTTCCCGCCTTTGCCTTCTCTTACTGTATTATAATACCCGGTTCTTGTCTGTCTTCTTTTCTTCTCTTAGCACTCAAACCCGCTCATTTTGCCGCCTAGTAGCCCGGCTGTTGTCGTCATCTCTGCCTTTCTGTGTTTTGTTGTCATTCTCCTCGACGACTCGCCCTCAAAGAGCTTTCGATCTTTCCTGCCTTTCGACGCTACTTTGGCCCTGCGCCTGTCCTCATCGGTGCCCACTCTCGCATCTTTCTCTCTGCCCAGCCGCACACACACACACACACACACACACACACACACACACACACACACACAATGGAGGCTCTGCTCTCCCTCGCGTTCGACAACTTGTCGTCCTACGACGGCCCCAAAATCAAAAAGGGCCTCAAGCAGGTCGAAGTCCTGCTCGCACCCATCTGCCTGTCGTCGTCCAAAGCAAAGAAGAAGCCGACGGGCCTTGACGACGACCAGGGCCGGCAACAGCAGCAGAAGCCGCCGCCCAAGACGCTCGACGAGCTCGCCGACGACCCGGCCTTTTTCGAGTTCTTCAAGCTGCAGGAGGGCTTTGAGTGGAACATTGCGCAGCGGCTGTTGGATACGCTGGACCGCCTGCTGTCGCGTGGCAGCGACGGCCAGAACGACCTGCTGATCCTCAGCACGCTCGACCTGACGCAGGGCGTGCTGCTGCTGCACCCGCCCAGCAAAGTGCTCTTTGCGCGCGAGAAGTACATGAATGCAAGTCTCTCCGTCTCTCCCAGATGCCGTCCTCCCTGGCATCTCCGATGCGTCCTGTCCTAGACACCCCCCCACCACCCCCCCCCCCCCAGCTAACAAGCCCGCGTTCTCGTGCAGCTTCTCCTCGACCTCCTCGAGCCCGTCAACTGCCCTGCGATCCAGTCCGCCACGCTCCTCACGCTCGTCGTTGCCCTCATCGACACGCCCCAGAACACCCGTGCCTTTGAGGCGCTCGACGGCCTGCTGACGGTGACGTCCATCTTTAAGTCGCGGTCGACATCGCGCGAGGTCAAGCTCAAGCTGGTGGAGTTCCTCTACTTCTACCTGATGCCGGAGACACCGTCCATTCCGCGCGCCGACGCGCGCGACTCCGTGCCGGCGATGCTGCAGCGCAGCCCCAGCAAGCTGGCCAAGGCCTTTGGCGGCGGGAACGCCAACGGCGCCAACGGCGCCAACGGACGCAAGCGGCGCACGAGCGATGACGACGCCGACTTTACGCGGTCGACAGAGGAGAAGCAGGCCCTGCTGGGGCGCCATCTGCACAACGTCGACGACTTGGTGCGCGACCTGACCGCGCACACACCATTTGGCGGTGTCGTGTGTTAGGTGCCCCTTCTCAGCCATCTTTTCCCGTGGCTTTCGTCTTCTTTCTCTTCTCGCCATCCTTTTATCTTCTTTCACCCTTGTCCCCCCCTTTTCCCTCTCTCTCTGTCTGATACCATTGCAAAGGCGTTTAGCGACCCCCCATGCCCTGCTTTCTCTTCCACCTTCTTCTTCGGCTCCAATTTCTGTGGCTCTCTTCACCAAAGCATGTGCTGGAACGGACCCCCCCAAAATCGATTTCTGAACTGTAACACTACGATCGGAGCGTTTGCTATATTTTTTTCTTCTTACCGTGTACATACTTGGGGCGCTCACCCCGACGCCCATCCCCCTTTTCTTTGATTCTTCAGCGGCATGCTATCTCTCTTGTCGATTGTTTTATCCGCCTTTACTTTGTTGACCTTTATGGTTTGTTTTTTCCCTTTGCTATTTAGACCGGTGAAAGCCCAGCTGCATTCTGGATCCAGAGGCTGCGACGAGCAGCGCTGTAATATAATAGAATACTTGGCATTTCAAAAAGACGGCTCCCTGTCTGGGGCAAACTTGAACTATGGACTAACGTGGAGCAGAAGCATTGAGCCTGGCCCGCCCGACCCTCTCCCGCTATTCTTCCTATCCTCACAGCACGGCGATCATGGATATGGCGGTGCTGGCTGCGTTGCGGCGCCCGGTCCCGTGTGCTGTGTGTTTGCAGTCGGCACCTCGGAGCCATACAGCTCAAAGTGCTGCGGCGGCGGCGGCTGCTGCTGCTGCGGCGGCGGCTGCTGCTGCTGCGGCTGCAGCTGCTGATGTGGCTGTGGCCCGCCCAGCAGCACCTGCTCCTTCTCGCCGTTGGGGTCGGCCGTGACAGCCGCGGCCGTTGCCGTCGAGTCGATCTCGACGGGTGCCACAATGTCGTGCGGGCCGTGCGGCTGCATCGGCACGCCGCGCCCGCCGCCACTGTTGTCAGCCGGGACAGCCGACCCTGGCTCGGTAAAGGGGCCCGGCACGGCGTCGGGGCCGTAGTAGCCCTGGGCGAGGCCCGGCAGGCGGCCGCGGCCGCCTGCTCCTCCTGCTCCTCCTCCGCCTGCCCTCGACATGGCGTCCGACTCGGACGCTGTGGCGTGGCCGGGTGTGCCGGTGTCACCGATGCCGCTGCCGCTACCGCCGCCGCCGTCCCCGTTTCTCTGGCTGTTGCTGTTGCTGATCGCGTTGGAGGTGGCCGTGTTGCGCCGACGGTTGAGCGGACGGCGCCAGCTGCGGCCGCGCTGCGCGAGCGCGAGCGCTGCCGCGGGGCCGAGGCCGCCGTCCACCATGGCCTGCTGGTGGGGCCGCTGCTGGAGGGCGTCGTACTCGTGCGTGGCAAACGAGGCCGGCGGCAGGGCCGAGTCGCGGCGCACGCTGCTGCTGCTGCCGCCGCCGTTGCCGTGGCGTCGCTGCCGCAGGCACAGCCACGTGGCGCCGCCAATGAGCGCGGCGGCACCGACGACGGCGCCCAGGGCGATGCCGGCTTTGGCACCGCCCGAGAGGCTCGTGCTGCCGCCGCCACCGCCGGATGCCGTGCTCGTCGCCGCCACGGCGCACAAGACGCTGTTGGACACCACGGTGCACGTGTGCCCCAGGGCACAGCAGCCGCCGCCGAGGCTCGAGGGGCAGGCGATCTGGCTCGTCGTGCAGCCGGTGGGCAGGGCCGAGACGATGCCCGTGCCCGTGGCGGCCGTGCCGGTCGCTGTGCTCGGCGCGGCGCTCGTCCAGAGGCACTGGCTGGACGAGGCGCAGGTCTGGCCAAAATTGCAGCAGCCGCCGCCGAAGCTGCTGGCGCAGCGGAACTGGCTGGTGCCCGGGCACTGCCGGGCGCAGCAGGCGAGGTACACGGACGTCGTCGTCGTCGTCGCCGTAACGACGACGACGACGGCGGTGGTGGTCGGGACGAGCAAGGACAATGTGGCCGTGCCCGACAGCGTGCCGCCGGCGGCGCTGGCGGTGGCGGTCTGGGTCAGCGTCCGGACGGTCGTGGCGTTGCACTCGTACTGGGTGTCGTTGCAGGGGGAGTTGCAGGTGGTGCCGATGGAGCAGCAGGCGGGCCCGAGCGTGGTCGGGTCGATGAAGCAGTAGCGGTCGTTGGCGCAGCAGAGCGTCGAGTTGATGTCGAGGCAGGAGTGGTAGCCGGCGGCGCAGCCCGCGGCGTCGTCGCGGCGTGCGCGCGGCGGCGATGTCGCGCCGTCGAGAAAGTAGCGCGGCGAGAGGTGGCGCTCGCTGTTGTAGGGGGGGGCCATGAATGCAGCACCGCCGTCGTCGCCGGCGGCGGCGGCGGTGGCGGCGGCAGCCCCCGCCGCTGTGGGAAGAAGAGCGGACAGGGCCGCGACAACGACGGCAGCAAGCGAGAAGCGGGTCATGGCGGCGATTGCTCGCCGCTGTGGGAGGCAACGCCGGACGAATGGTGGTGATGGCCGTGGAGGAGACCGCTGCCGGGTAGGACAGCTGCCGGCAGGGCCCGCCTCGGAGGGCAGCGTGGAGCCGGGCATATTGGGAGGCGGCTGAGTCGATCAACCTGCGGTACGAGAACGCACGCGGCAGAACAGAAAAACAACAAGGGGGAAAAGAAGAAGAGCAAGAAGATCTCCTCAACAGAGACACCGCTCAGCGCAGAGTGTCGGGTTTCCTTCCGTCCGCTGTCTTCATCCTTTGTAAATATAGCCGCACGACGATGCAATGTACAGCCGGTGAGTTTCTTAGTAGCTATGACGCCGGAAAGGGACGTCAGGTAGACGTTAAATACAGAAAAGAAAGCAGAGCCGGGAGCCAACGAATGCGGCTTGTGTGTGCGCTGGCGTCTTGACAAAGAAAGCAGTGCAGGTTGGCCGGAGAGCTCTCTCCAAGGGAGGGGGCGGGGCGGCGGTCAGACAGGGGAACGGTAAGAATCGGTACCCGTAGGAGGGGAAAGAAAAGATGAGAAGACGAGAAGACGAGAAGACGAGAAGATGAGAGAAAAGGAAATTGAGAGTACCGACTGAACGATAATGGACTAGGGCGCAGACAGGACAAGGACAGCGGATTGTCTGCGCGGCAGCCCCGATTCGCGGGTTCCCGTGGCGTGTGCCTGTTTTGGCTGTCCAAGGCGAGCGACCGTGGGACGGTTGCAGCGGGAGGGCATGGAGGGTTGCATCTGGGCGAGAGACAAGAGCTGCCGGGGGTGGTGAGATATGGGAGGGAGGTGGGGGGAGGAGGGGGGGAGGAGGAGGGAGGAGGAGGGAGGAGGGACTGCATCGCGGTCTGGCCCTGTTGGAGGCCCATCTGGCATCCATCAGCCTTCGGCGAAGAGAAATGAGCCACGAGGGGCCCCAGTAAAATAAGGCTGGAATGGGAGGAGGGCGGAGATGAGAAGCGAAGAGAGCAGACACTACAGCGTAGGAAGAGCCAGTGGAAGCTGGGCATGTTGCTCAGCCGCACACGGCTGTCTTGGCATTGCAGCGAGGGTTGTGCGGTTTGGCACGGACGGGTGTTGGCAACGACGGAGTATCCGTATGAGGCCTGTTAGACAAGAAGAAAACAACAGCTGGGACTGGTGCTCCTGGCGCTCCCGGCTCGGGCGGTCGCTGGCTGTAGAGGCCATCGTGATGCCAAGGAGAACGATGCGCCAGAGACAGCCGAGGAGAGGGCGACGTGATTCGGCGGCATCGCGAGACACCGGTCGTATTGCTCTTACTGCAGTATCGTAAGAGCATTGTGCTGACGAGAGCTTTGCGGTGCCCTTGCAGTCCCTCTTCTCCCGCCGGCGGCTGTGTCTGCGATGTGTGTTGTTTTCTCCGCGGATGCCAACACGATGCAGAGACGGACGGCCGCCTGGCCTGCCGTCCGGCCTTCCACGAGCCGGCCAACTCTGCCGAGCCTCGGCCACTGCTGGGGCAAAAGCAGTCTTCTGCTTGCGACAAGCAACGCCGTCCCCCCATCGCACTGCTGAGAAAGACCTTCCAGGACGCCATGGATTGCCAGAGGCATCGGGGTCCGGCACTTGCGGATCGACTGCCTCTGCATCGTCCAGGGTGACCCGTCGGCCAAGATGGACGACGCCTACTCCAGCGCCTACCTGCACGTTCGACTCCGACGTGCACATGCAGACGACCTTTGATCGTATTCGACACAGCGTCGCGGCGGCGCTGTCTTCGCGACCGTGCTGCTTCTAGGAGAGGATTCTCTCCCCCTCCCCAGCCTCGATATTCGCCAGAGGCCGCTGCGTCGCCCAGCCATTGCCACACAGTCCAGACGACAGGGGGGGCAACCAAAGCCTCAGTGTTGCTATGGACTCGGCGTATCGGAAAGATGAAGCATTCTATGATTCGGGGGCTGTCTGTCTGCTACTCGGCTTCTACAACGGACCCCCCCCCCCCGGCGGCCGAGCATGGGTGGGTGTGTTTTCTCATTCTCAAAGAGCTGCTGCCGGGCGACTTTGAACGGCATGGCGTCGGAGCGAGGGCTCCAGAAACGAACGGCGACTGGCTTCCCTCGGCGAGCTTGAGCTCGTGTAACGAGGCCCGGCCAGCTCTATAGGCAGATCCAGTTGTATTAGGGCCTGGCCCAGGCCCGCCTACGCCGTATAAATGGCCCTGCTGGGCCTTCTGCTGGGCCTTTGGCTCTGACACCCTCCAGGCTTCTTACACAATACACATTGTCACTTTTGCTCTATTCAGCCAACATACCGCGATTGTCACGGCTTTCATCCAACAGCCTCGCTACATGTCATAGAAACCGAGTCTGTCTGTTGGGCTTGCTGAAGCAGCAGTCTCATTAAACTAATACTATTATAAGGTCCCGGCTTGCCACTGTTCTACCCAGTCTTTCTCCTTGGTGCTGACATTCTATCTCATCCTTCATTAGTCCCCCGGGCAGCTTCTCGTTTTTACAGGCATCTGGAGCTCGGAATCCTTTCCCAAATCAGCCGTGTCAGCAACTCCATCCGCCGTGTCACGGTCGTTTAGCATTGACCAAACAACTTGCCCTTCCACCAACGAGGATGGACGTCACTTTCATCGGAAAAAGGGGCACCGACTGGATGCCCGCCACGCACGAGGCGCAGGGCTCCGGCAGCCATGCCGAAGACGAAAGGCGGCAGCTGAAAGACCAGTTCGTGGCATTTCTCGAGAAACGAATGCATGGACTCAAAACAGATACCGATGGACCGGCTGCCTTATACACGGCCGACGATCCGGCGTGGCTTGCCCGGGACAAGAAGGACGTCGTGGCCCTTTACGCGATCGCTTTGGACCCCGAGTCCGACTTTGGGTCGATGACTTTGGACGGCGTGCTGAACCCATTGCAGCCACCGGAGAGGCTTTTCAAAGCTCTTGAACAGATTCTGCGTCAAAACGTCACCGCGATTACCCGGATGTGGGGGCCGCAAGGGTCAAGATGCGGGGGCGCGCCGGAAGCTGGGGCTGCGGCCGGAGCAGGAGCCGCGTCGCCCACGACAAGGAAGCGCCCAAGTCGGTCTGCCGCCGATGTCAGTGCCCAGCAAAAGGTTCCCACGCGGCATGGTGCGGAATGCGTCCTGACCGGCGACGAGCAACCCCACGGCTGCCGCATCGTGCCGGCGCGCGTGACGCGCAACGAGGAGAGCTCCGCTAAAGTCTGGGAGATGCTGAGATGTTTTTGGCCGCTGCCGGTGCTTCAAGAAGAGGTGCTCCGGACCCATCAGGAAGCTACCAACATGCTCCCTCTGTGCCCAAACGCGCACGCCAGGTGGGATCGGTACGAATTTGCCCTGCGCCCCGTTGCGAACCCAGACGACCCCGCCCGCCGCATCTACCTTCAGGTTGTCTGGCTCGACGGCATCGGCACCTCCGGCGGCCTCCTCGCCGGGGACGGGGACGATGCGAATGCCCGTGCAAGACTCGCCGACCTCCGCCGCTGCGAGCAAGGCATGTGCCCGGTGGTGCGGCACGGTGACGTTTTCGAGATTGTGACGCCCGATAAGGACCAGTACCCCCTGCCGAGCTTCACGATGCTGCAAATCCAGTTCGCCGTTCACAAACTCATGGCCGGGATGAGGGCAGCGGGTGCCCTCAGGTTTATTTTCGGGGGCGGCCCGCCACCTGAGGACGAGGGCCCCGTGCCCTTTGACGTTGCCGTGCCGTGGGAGTGGAAGGAACTGCTGGACGCAGCTGTCGCCGCTGGCGTGCTCGATGCAGCTGCGGCCGAGCTCTGGGGGCGCCTGTTCAAGTGGGACCTCATCAGCAGGATGGAGGGGCTGGGCATGCCGCTGCCGGAACGTCTACAGACGCAAGAGAACAGTGAGGGCACGAGTAGCTGCGGGTAGAGACCAGCGGAAACTGGCCGGACACAGGAACCATGCGACGGGAAAGAGACGGTTTCCCAGACTGCCACGGAGCAGTTGAATGGGCTCGGAACGGCGACTGCGGACGCCGCTCAAGGCATCAGTTGCGTGGACACCGAGAACCTGCTGGTTGTTGAGGGGATTGACCCTACTGCGTCATCTCCCATCCAGGTGGAGGCCAAGACGGACGCTGGGAGGATCGAGACAGACCGGCCGGCTGGGCCAAGGCCTGCTGTTGTTGCTGCGACTGTTCTGTTGAGGTGTTGTCGACGCCAGTAGTAATAATCACAATACAAAGAGCCCAAATATAAGAAAAACTGTACAATGGGCGTGGGAATGGCTGGATGGCACGCCATCTGTCGCGTCTGCCGTGCAATGCTGCAACAGCACATGCATCCCCTCCCGTCAAATCCCCCAAAACTTGCACATATGACCGACAATCTCCTCCGGCGCCGTATCACTAATATGGTGCGCCCCCTCAACACTCCTCCACTCAACCTTGGCCTCCGCACCCTGAAGCAGCTCCTCCACATCGGGCTTCAGCTCATCCGGAGCAATGATGGGGTCTTGGGTAGCTGTAACGATCAAGACCGTCCGCGTCTGAAGGCCGAGACGCTTCCATGCTGCGTGTTGTTTTGCGGCCGGTGCGTAGAGGGCATTGGAGATGAACGAGCGGATAAAGCCGTCGTGTGCCTGCACGTTCCAATGAATCGCCGAGAGGGCGGTGATGTCAGGGTATTTTGAGGACATCGAGGCGATCTTGGGTGGGCTGACGGAAAGGGGTTCGTTAGCATGCGTTGCCCTTTCGAAAGGGCGCCACGAATTCAGTCTTGCAACCGGGAGGGGGGGGGGGGGGGGGGGTGTAGACGAACGCGGTCGCCTCTGCGGCCATTCCAATGTCGGCGTTCTCTTTGGGGAAAAGAGGCGTCTGCAGTCGTTTCCTGAGAAGCGGCTTGAGGAAGGGCTCTGGAACGAGCGCAAAGACCTGTCTAAAGTACTTTTGCGCACCGATGCGGCTGTCACGGATGAGGCTGGTTGGGCACAGCAGCACGAGAGAGCTGACCAGGTGCGGAAAGTAGCTGGCAAACGTCAGGGCGATGCCGCCCCCGAGGGAGTAGCCGACCAGGCTGAAGCCGCCGTCTGGTCCTCCGGTCCACGACAGGGGCGACGATGTGACGGCGATGAGGATCTGCGACGCGTACAGTCTCTCGTCGTGCGGGAGATCGGCAGGGGAGTCGCTGTAGCCGCGCCCCCAGCCGTCGAAGAGCATAACGCGGCATCCCTTGTCGACGAGGCCACGGGCAATGGCACCGAGCGCGAGGCAAGGCGTCGTGATGCCATGGAGCAGCAGGACTTTGCGCCCGTCCTCTGGGCCCCATTCATAGACTCTCGTCGTCCCGTACTGAAAATGAGATCACCAGATCAGTCGTTTGCATCGCCTACCAAAACATTGCTGCAAGACTCTGCAAAGACACACCGGGCTCTCAACATCTCTCGCGCCGGGGAACGCGTCTGGAGGATACGGCAGCGCGGCTTTTTCCGCATCGGTGAGCGTAGGAAGGAGAGTGGTCGCCGGTCCGCTGATAATCTTCATTGTCTCCCCCCTGAATATAAGACGCGAAATGGCGACAGCCGTGAGCGTGGTGAAGGCAGTGACGCCGACAACAAAGGAGGGATTCGCCGATGCGGGATGCTGGTGAATGAGGCGAGACACTGAATCCAGAAAGCCAGGCATCTTGAAGGCAACGCTGGCTTCCGCCGCCAAAGCACAGACAAACAGATACACAGATACACAGAAAAGAAAACGAAGAAACGGAAAACAGAGTCGAAGGAAGCAGGACGAGGAAGGAGGCCGGGTGGACGGGCTGCTACGGAGAAACGGCCAATCTGTTATTGTCCGTACCCCCCTAGTTGTCAGCCGGAACGGCTCGCAAAAGCAGTTTAACCCCCACTACGACAGCTGCCGGTGTATTATTTCTCCGATGCTACTCCCTACTCCGTATGCAAGTTGTCTATTTAAGCATGTAAGCACGCAGAGTTCGGAGCATGGGAAGAGTATGGAATGCAACGAGACCATGTGCCCTTGGTGTCGCGGACGACAAGTTCGGCAGCTGATTCGACTAGACGGCCGTCGACACGTTTTGGACGAAGCTATAAAGGTGGCCCGGAACAAAACGGTCGGTCCAACACGGCCCGCCACTGGCCGCTATACGAAAAGCCGTCATCACCTGCATCCTCCCCTCAACCGCGTACATGGCACAGGTGTGGTATGCGGGACGCTGACGCCCGGAACCCACTCGGGCAGAATCATGCGCACCGGCCGGGTCATGCCCGGTGATCCCGACGCTGACCTGAGCGCTTCGGGGACGGGCAGGTCAAACGTCCACGACCCGTAGTACGTGGGGAGAGCTGGCCGTCCGCCTTGGTGTCCCTCAGCACTTTGTACGCCGCCGCCTCACGTAGTAGAAAGGATCATAGACTTTGGCCACACGGATGCGCCCAGGGGGGTCCGTGCCCAAGCGGCGCGGACGGTGAGATCTGGGTGAGGCGGCCATTTGTCGCCCGGGGGTCCCCAGGCCCCAGTCGGTCAACCGCGTATAGTGTCGCTCCTCGAGGCCGTCTGCGAACCGCGCGGGTCCTTCTCCTATATAGGCGTTGCCAAAGGGAGGGAGAGGCACATGGCGGCGAATGGACAGACGGAGGCCAGTGCAATACGGAAGCTCCGGCTCGTCGGGGTGGCAAGGGGCCTCCACTGTACCAAATCATGTCCGGGCTGCCGCGTCTCTTGCTCGATTGTTGATAAGAAGCTCTCTATTTTGTGTTGGTTTGGTGGTTCACGGCCCTCTAGGTCTTCTTTCCCCGCAAACGCCTAGTGGCTTATAATGTCTTTTTTTTCGTGAGTTTCTCAGTAACTGCATACGCCTTCGTGGCTTAATGGTAGAGCGTCGCACTCGTATACGTGCATATACAATGCGAAGGTCCGCGGTTCGATTCCGCGCGAAGGCACTTTCGTTGGAAAGTTTGCGTTTGCACATTTTTTTGCTCTTTTTCGGCTCTTTTTCGTGGCGAAGCCAAGAAAATAAAAGGGGAAAGGAAGTTGTTTCCTCTTTATTCTTTTTTCCCCTTCCTTTTTTCTTCTCCTTTTATGTAGCACAGGTTTCATCTCACATGGCCAAAATGGCAAAATGGCAGAAGAGGAAGGAAAGGCATAAACTGAGCAAACCATCTTTTATATCGTAACAAACTGCCCCAGCAAAGGCAGACGACAGCCGCCAGACTCCCTCCCCCTTTCGCCTCATATCCTTGACTGCTGTCCAGCGAAAAACTTCTTTGACTCCAGACACCGCTCGCTCTTGCAGCCCGGACACCGCAGCGACGTCTGCGCCGAGCACGCGATGCCGCTCTGCAGGTGCGTCTGCGCGAGGTCGGCCAGCGCCTTGATGAACGTGGGGCTGCCGTTGAGGCTCTCGGCGCGCTTGACGGTGTCGGCGTGGCCGGACTCGCCAATGACCTCCTCGTCGAGCTCGTAGAGCGTCTCGATGTGGTCGGATGTGAACGCAATGGGAATCAGAATGAGGTCCTTCTGGCCCTTGGCAATGTACTGCTCGACGCTGGACTGCGTCTGCGGCCCCAGCCACGGCTGCGGGCCCACCTGCGACTGCCAGCAGAGCCGGTACGGGTTGGAGAAGCCGAGCCGCTGGTTGACCGCATACACTGTAGCCGCCACCTCGGCAGGATACGGGTCCCCTGAAGCAAAGGAGGGGAGTCAGTGCTAGGCCCCTCTCAAAGAGCTTTCATTTTCTTACTGTCCCCCCAGCTAGAAGTCTCTCACCTCGGTTGACAACCGTCATGGGCAGGCTGTGTGCTGAGAACAGCAGCACCACGTCCTTGCGCCGCTCCTCGGGGTACTCGGCCAGCTTCGCCTCAATGTTCTCCGCAAACGCCTCCACGAGGCCCGGGTGCACCGGCCACCGGTCGATGACGCTCCACGCGATCGCGCCGTCTTGCAGGTCGCCGGTGGCGCCACCGCCGCCGGCGCCGCCGGTCCGCTTGCCCTCCAGCCGCTGCCGCCACTTCCACAGCTCGTTGAGGCTGCTGCCCGTTGTCGAGCACGAGAACTGCGGGTACTGCGTAAAGGCAACGGCGCGGCCGCCCCGGCCATTGCCGAAGCCGTCCTCGAACAGCTGCTGGTACATGGTCTCGGTCAGCGGGTTTGCGTAGCGGAAGGCGACGTAGGGCTTGTGCGGCGCCGTCTCGGGCGACACGCGGTCGAGGATCTTGCACATCTCGGCGCACTGGTACTCGGACCACTTGCGGATCGGCGAGCCGCCACCGATGGCTGCATACTGCTTCTGGATCTTGGGGGTGCGGCGCCGGGAGATGAGCGGGCCAATGTAGTTTTGCAGCCGGCCGAGGGGGATGAGGTCGGCGTCGGCCTGTGTGCGCGAGAGAGTTAGTCACCAAACAACCGACAAACAACCGCTTTGTGCACCCCCCGCCCCCCACCTCCCAGGTCCACGTACAAAGAGCCGGCTCAAAAAGTCGCCGACCTCGTCCACCGTGGACGGGCCGCCCATGTTGAGGAAAACCATGGCCGTCGGGCCCTTGGAGCCGTGCGCGTTCTGTGTGACCGGGGGCGGCTGCACCGCCGTAGCAAGCCCTCTGAACGGCGCCGAGCGCACGGCCGGGGCCACCAGCGCCGTCTGCACCGCGCGCGCGCCCAGCTGCTGCAGACCCCGGAGAGGCTGCCGCAACGCTGCCATCGTGTGACTAGATTCCGCCTGCCAACCGACCCGGCGTCGGCGCGCGTTCTCGCGGGGAAGTGGGAAGTGGGAAGGGGGGAGGACGCTGTCAGATGCACAGCCGTGCCCTCGCGGGACTCTGAGCCAAGTCGGGCAGTCTGGTCGTGCGGCCGCCGAGGCTCGTGACGTTGGGATAAGCTGTCGTTGGAGGATTTGGTGATCTGTTCTCACGGGGGCGGGAGCAGGCGGTGCGAGAAGCGACCGCAACGAGGAGGGAAATATCGAAGCACGGGGGGGGGGGGTGGAAAAGCAACGAGGACGGGCGCAGAGACAAGAAGACGGATTCCACGGCGGCGTCTGGTGGCCGTCGAACGATCCTCAGACTCGCCCCCCCGAGGCGTTTAGTGACGAAACCACTGCAAAATTTTAGCGGGCACCCATTCCCCGTTCGGAGACACGAGCTCGGGGTGCACCTTCCCCCCACAACCCCCAGCCCAGCGCGCCGAATTGCCCAATGACGGAGCCCGCAAAACTCATCTACGACACGTGACACCGCGCCAATCGCCGCTGGGGAAGGCACGACTCAGGCGGCCGTTTCTCGCCAGCGCCGCGCTTTTGGTCCTCCACCACATTCGCGCCTGTTGCCTGCTTGGCCCCACTTTTCACCAGCTCACAGCTTTGGATGCCCAGAATACTAAGACAGCCGGCGACACGGCGGATGCCCTCTCTCTGTCTCTCTCTCTGCGTCATCAATTGGAGAATACAAAGCGGCATCCGCACGGGACTGGACGCATGGAACGAGAAGACGGAATTTTGAGCCCAGTTGAAGCCCGCACCCCCTCATACGACCAGCCATGGCCAGCCGCAACAATGATTTCATGAAGCGCGAGGACGACGACGACGCCGACGACGACGTCGATGAGCTCGTGAGTGTTTGTCCCCCCTCCCCGCATGTGGTAGAACCGGCTCTGACACACGCGCAGTACTACAAGTCCCAAAAGGATGCCGTCATCTTCGCCATTGACGTGAGCCCGTCCATGCTGAAGCGCCCGCCGCCCAGCAAGTCTCGCAAGGCCGACCAGGACAGCGCCGTCTCGGCCGCGCTGCGGTGCGCCTACCAGATCATGAAGCAGCGCATCATTGCGCAGCCAAAGGACCAGATGGGTCTCCTCTTCTTTGGCACGGAAAAGTCCCGGTTCCGCGAGGCGAAGCGGGAGGCGGACGACGACGACAACGACAGCGCCGCCGACGGCGCGGGTGGAAGCGGTCTGCCCGTGAGCCACGGGCCGGCCTACCCGCACTGCTACCTGTTCATGGATCTCGACGTGCCGGCTGCCGAGGACGTGCGCGCCCTCAAGAACCTCGTCGAGGAGGGCGAGGACCCGGACGGCGTGCTGACGGCCGCGCCCGCGTCCAAGTCCGTCGCCATGTCCAACGTGCTCTTCTGCGCGAACCAGATCTTCACCACCAACGCGCCCAACTTTGGCTCGCGGCGGCTCTTTATCATCACCGACAACGACGACCCGCATGCCGGCGACAAGGCCGCGCGCTCGGCCGCGGCCGTCCGCGCCAAGGACCTGTACGACTTGGGTGTTGTGATTGAGCTCTTCCCAATCTGCCGCGAGGACAAGAAGTTTGACCTCACAAAATTCTACGATGTAGGTGTGGGCAGGAAGAAGCGCGCGGGGGGGGAGGGGGGGGGTCTGTAGTTGAGAAACCACAAGAACGGAACTAACCCCTTTTCCAGGACATCATCTACCGCGACCCGACAGCCGAGGAAGGGCAGTCCGATAGAGTCGTGTCCGCCAAAACCGGCGACGGCCTGACGCTGCTGTCCTCGCTGGTTTCCAACATCAGCGCCAAGCAGACGCCCAAGCGGTCCTACTTTTCGAATCTGACGTTTGAAGTTGCCCCAGGGCTCGACATTTCCGTCAAGGGGTACATTCTCCTCAACCGCCAGCGGCCAGCGCGCACATGCTACGTGTGGCTCGACGGCGAACGGCCGCAGATCGCAACCGGCCAGACGACCAAGGTCGATGCCGACACGGCGCGGACCGTCGAGGCGGGCGAGGTCAAAAAGGCCTACAAATTCGGCGGCGAGTACGTGTACTTTACGCCCGACGAGCTCCGCGTGCTCAAGCAGTGGCCCTTCCCCGACGGCTGGAAGGGAAAGGGGCTGCGCATCATCGGCTTCAAGCCGCGCGTCTTCATCCCGCCATGGGCCGCGGTGAAGCGGTCGACGTTTATCTACCCGAGCGAGGAGGACTACGTCGGCTCCACCCGCGTCTTCTCGGCCCTGTGGCAGAAGCTCAGGCAGTCCGACAAGGTGGCCATTGCGTGGTTTGTGCCGCGCACCAACTCCAACCCGCTGCTCGTGGCCATCATTCCCTCCAGCGGGCCACAGGGCGGCGGCGGCAGCGGTGACGACGGCAACGAGCCGGCCGAGGCCAAGGCAAACCCCATGCAGCTGCCGGCCGGCCTCTGGCTCTACCCGCTGCCGTTTGCCGAGGACATCCGCCGCGTCGACGACGGCCGGCTGCCGCCCAAGTGCTCGGACGAGCTCACGGCGCTCATGAAGCCCGTCATAGAGAACCTGTTCCTGCCCAAGATGGCCTACAACCCGGCCAAGTACCCGAATCCAGCCCTGCAGTGGCACTACAAGATCCTGCAGGCCCTGGCGCTCGAAGACGAGGTGCCCGACGAGGGCGAGGACCTCACGCAGCCCAAGTACAAGGCCATTGCCAAGCGCGTCGGCGCCAGCCTCGCCGAAATCAAGGAGCGAATCAAGCAGGAAGCCGACAGCCTGCAGACCACGCGCGCCATCAAGCGCGAGGGCGACGGCGACGACGGCGGCGACGACGACGAAGGCGCAGGCGCGAAGCGCCTTGCCAAGCGGCCCAAGACGTCGGCCTCGTCAACGGGCGCGGGGGCGGCAAAGAAGAGTGGCGGCGGCGGCGCCGCTGGCGCGATCTCGGACCGGGAGCTGCGCGCCGCCGTCCAGAACGACAAGCTCGGGGCCTTGTCGGTCGCGCAGCTCAAGGAGATCCTGGCCGGCAAGGGTCTGCCGACATCGGGAAAGAAGGCCGATCTGGCAGATCGGGTCGAGCAGTGGGTGGACGAGAATCCGTAGCCAACAGAGGCAGCGTGTTGTCCGGTTGGGGCTGGGGGGGGGAGGTGGTGTTTCTCGCTATACGATCCCACTGTATGATACACTTTGAAAATAGGATGCCTGGAAAGGGCCAGGCGATTAAATGAACTGTGCAACTAAGTTTACGTACAAGACCTGATCCTACCGCCGTGATGTTGTTGTTGTCGGCGAGGGGGGGAGGCTGGGGCCGACGTGAATCTCCTGCTGACTAATATCAGCTGGCGCCGTTGACACGCCCCCGCAAAGGCAGGCGCGCTTGTGGCGCAACAGGATCGCACCTGCCTTTGGCTTCTCCAGCGCCAAACAACGCGCATCCTCGCGTGAAGCTTCGCAATCCATCGCTGAACGCTGCGCACCACGTCGACGAGGGATGCTTTAACGGCCGGCCACCCACGAGGCAATGCGACCACGGCACGAGTGTGCTCCGCACAGACAGCGACGACAGCACTGCCGAGACGATCTGCTACAGCACCGGCATTGTTGATTTCCCCTCCCCAAATCGGTGCGCCGCCGACGACGGCCAGCGCAGCGTGATCGTTGAGACGCGGTTCCTTGATCGGCGGGGTGGGAAACGAACGCGACAGAGAAAGAACGAGCAGCGCCGCCTGACCTGCAGGCATCGGGATGGAGGCCCTTCTGCGGGAGGCGGGCGAGGGGCTGGCGCTCGGCATCGACGGCGGCGACGGGCCGCAGTGCCGGTCGGTCGACGAGCTCAGGAGCAAGATCGCACAGCTGTTCAGCGGCAAGGTCTCGGAGACGCGTGCCGAGCACGTGTCGGCGTCCTTTGACATCCCCGCCGACGTCGTGCTGGACCTGGGCGCGGCCGCCGCGTCCACAGCCGGCGACGGAGGCGACGGCGGCCCGACCGGCGGCGACGCGGCGCGGCCGCGGCTCGTCACGGTGCGCGAGGCTGTGATCATCCAGCCCGAGAAGAACCCGCTACTGCAGCAGGCGGTCGCCACGTTCCTCGTCGACCACGTGCGCCAGGCCGACGGCAGCCACTGGCTGATGCAGTCCGCGACGCGCGCGTCGCAGGGCTGGACGGTGACGTATGCATGCCAGCACTCGATGGCGTGCTGGGTGCAGGCGCACAAGCGGCAGAAGCACGCCGTGGGGCTGTCGGCCCTCGACGACATGCAAAACCCGACAAGTTTAGGTAAGTTGTTTTTGCATGTTTTGCGGCTGCGACAGAAAACGCCCGGTGTGGCGCTTTTTGGCGTGTGCGCCCCCCACACGACAGCGAAACGCAACGTAGCTGACAAGGTTTAATGCAGCCCGTCCTGCGTTCGACTGCCGCGGTGTCGTCCTGATCACCTTCTCGCGCTTCAGCCGCTCTGTCGTTATCAAATACGAGCACACCAACTTGCACCGCTCGGTGTCGGACCTGGTCCGGCTCTTCCCGCCGCCGCGGCCGCCGTCGCCGCTGATTCTGCCGACCGCAACCCCGGGGTCGACGAACAAGCGGTCAAAGGCAGCGGCCGACGGCCAGAACAGCCAGAACGGCGAGAGCGGCCAGAACGGCGAAGGCAGCCAGCCGAAGAAAAAGCGACAAAAGAAAACGTCGACGGCTCCGGCGGCTGGAGACGCCGGGGCGCCATTGGAGGCGACAGATGGTGCCGTCGCTGGAGATGGCACTGCTCAGCAGCCCCCGCAAGACCCGACCGCGGTTCCCACCGGCGGGAAAGCAAAAAAGCCGCGGGCGCCAAGGAAGCCGAGGCCGCGGAAGGGCGCCAAGGGCGGGGACGCTGCCGGCGCCAGCGGTGCTGGCAGAATAGAAGGGCTGGCAGCCACGGCTACGGCGGCCAGCGAAGCGATGATGGACCTCGGCATCGACGTGAACCCGGCCGGCGAGCTGAACGAGGGCCAGGTCGCAGAGGCACTCCTGCGTCATCTGAACGAGTTCCCCGACGGCGACGACAACACCGGGTCAGCCACGGCCATGATGGATGCTTTGGCTGAGCACGGCAGCTCTTCCGAAGCAGACTGGCAGCTGAGTAGGGAGTCGGCGGTGGCGGAAGCAGCAGCAGCGGCAACGGCACCAGGCGCAGACGCAGGGGATCAGAGAGGACCGGACGCTGGCGAAGCGACGGCTTCCGCTGTCGCCGGCCCGCCAGCCCCTGCGACGGACACATCCACGGAGCTGGCGGCCGAGACTCACACGCGGCAGCCGCCTTACGTTATGGTCACTGAGAGCGAGGTCTCGGCGGCGCGCAAGCTCACAGCCGTCAAGCTGCTCAGGGACCGCAGTGTCGACCCGGCGACGCTGACGCACGAGCAGTTCTGCACATTTGCCAACCAGGCACCTGCGCTGCAAAAGGAGTCGCTGGAGCTGCTTGCCCACTACGGCGCCGAGCGGCTGGCCATTGTGCCGGCAAGCGGACGATCCAATACCAACACACAATCGCCGACGCCGGCTCCCGCTGCCACGGCCGGGGGACCACCCACTGTGGCTGCTGGTGCCCCAGCCAGTACGGCAGCCGGAGCAGGAGCAGCTTCTGGCACCACCATAAGCTCAGCTGCCCTGAGCGCACCGCACGCCTCTACCACACCAGCGCTACGGCCAGAACAGACGGCTGCCGCGCCTGATGCACAGACGGCCGCGGCCCCGATCACCGGCCTGTCTCTTCCCGGCCTGCGAGATAACCACGCAGCCAGCGCTGGGTGGACGAACAGACAACAGACGGCGATACCGGCGACAGCACAAGACCCAGTTGGTGGTGGGCAGACGACAGCGACGGCGGCGGCGGCGACGACGACGTCGGCAAAGAAGCCGGTGCAGAGGAAGTCGACGACGACCAAGGCACGACAGAGTGCTGCAGCTGGTGATAAGACACCAGTGCAAAGCCATGCCGTTCCAACGCAGGTCAGCCCAGTGCCTCTGCCGTCCACGGCATACACGCAAAATGCCAACAACACGGCCAGTGCGCCGTCTGCTGCGCCAGAGAAGCCGGTCAAGGCGCCACGGAAACCTCGGGCGCCCCGCAAAAAGCCGACGCCCGTGATGGCGGCGGCCGTGCCGGCCCCGGTGGAAGAGAACTCGCCTCCTCCCGCTGCAGTTGCAGCGAATGCGCAGACGGCAGCAGCGTACAGTGGCGTAGCTGGCCAAGAGAATCAGACGCCAGGCTACTACGGTCTGTATGCACAACCACAACAGCAGCAGCAGCAGCAGCAGCAGTACCAACACCAGCCAAGCGCCGTGCCTTCAGCGACAGCGGCGGCACAGCAGGAGCAGCACGCAGCACCTGTCGACGGGTACCTGGCTACCGACTACGGGCGACGAAACGACCCTTCTCCGGTGTACGGCAACAGCAACACTGCCAACACCGCGAACACCGCCAACGACACCAGCCAGTGGCTATCGACTGCAACCGGCGGTGCTGGAAATCCGTATGTGCCAACTGGCACGCAACCGCCGCCACCGCCACCGCAGCAGCAGCAGCAGCAGCAGCAGCAGGCGCGACAGACGTCAGCTCCGAATGTCAACTACGCACAGCTGTTGCAGCAGCGCCAGCAGCAGCAGCAGCAGCAGCAGCAGCAAGCGGCACAGCAGCAGCAACAGGCAGCACAGCATCAGCAACAGGCGGCACAGCAGCAACGGGGCCGCCAACACCAACGTACGCGCTCTAACCCGCGCCAGCAGCCACAGCCGCAGCCGCAGCCGCAGAACCAGCAGGTTGCCTGGCAAGGCTATGGGGCGACGGCGGTGCCGCAGGAACCGCCGCAGCAGCAGCCGCAGCAGCATGGCAGGACGCATTCTCCCGTTGCTACCTACGGAGCCTCGCAGGCATACAACCCGAGAGCCACCGCTACCGCCGCCGCCTCCGGCACGACGACGACTGCCAGGGCCATGCGGTCTGCCTCTACCGCGACGGCAGCCGCGCACAATAACAACAATAACAGTAGCAGCAGCAACGACTATGGCCACGCCGGGTCGGCATCAGCACACCTGGCGGCGAGGAGTGCCGGCGGGCCTGGTACGGGCTCACCTGCCGTGGCAGCAGCTGCTGCAAGCACTCTGTATAACTTGGGGAGTGGCGGCGGGTACCAGCAGCAGCACCAGCAGCAGCACCAGCACCAGCAGCAACGCACTCTGCGCGGGCAGCAGCCACAGCCACAACAGCACCACCATCAATACCAGCACCAGCAGCAGCAGCATCAGCCGCAGTATCCGCAGCACCAGCAGCACCAGCAACACCAGCAGCAGCAGCAGCACCAGCAGCACCAGAACCAGGCTCAGCACCAGCACCAGACCCGCGCCAGCATGGGCCTGGGCGGCCCCGTGTACGGCAATCAGGTGAGCAGCGAGGACCTGTATGAGATGCTGCGGCGGACGCAGGGGCCGTGAGCTGGCGGCGCTGCAAAACGACAAAAACCCCCCCTCCCCCCCCCCCAACCCCCGCGCGATGTGGTTTGGGAAGGCGAAGAACAATGGGGGCGACGGCGTGGCCAGCGCGGCGATTGGGACGTAAGGAGAGAGAGAAGGGGCCTGCGTCTGATTTGAGATACCCGGCTCGGAAGTATTGTTTTCTTCTTTTTTTTTTCTTCTTTCTAAATATGTCTTCTTTTCGTCTTTATTTGTGGGAGAAGCTGGTCAAAGGGACAGGCAGTGTGCGGCAGCAACGCAGCATTGCGTCTCGTCTGCAGCTTCGAACAGTGAAGGCATGGATTGCGGGCAAGATGGGCATCTCTTAACGCAGCTGTCGGGCCCGGCGAGGCGGCCGCTGTCATTCTGCGTGCACGGGACGAGGGAGGACCGGGGTAATCACATAATAGCCGGAATGAGCGACTATGGCGATGGGCGCCAGCCTCGTGCTGGGTTCGTCACAAGCCGATGGAACAAGACGATAGGACATTGGGGGTCCATCCATCGTGAGGGTTGGTGCTTGATCTAGCGACATATCACATTGTCCTCCGGGTCCAGCCTTCATTTGTGTAAAGAAAAACAACCAGTATTATATTGCGCTGCCATGCCCAAAGAGAAATTATTAAAGTGGTGCCGTCAAGCACTGTCTGCAGAGTGTCAGACGAGGAAAGATCTAAAGAAACGAAAACGCCCAGCTCCGCAACATATCCCGTCTAACAACACAGTCCGTTTTCGCCAAGGAGTGAAGTATTCTATACCGTATGCCCGTATGCCCGTATGCCTGTATGCCCACGGGCCCCGTCCACAGACCCGGTCTACCACGGGCCTGACCACCTCCTCGATCTCTAGTATCGTCATTTGTGTCCCCCCCTTCAACCTGACACAGCAAACTTGGACATGGCGCGCAGGCGGGCGCCGAAAAAGTACAGCACCCAGATGCCAATGATGCCGGTGACGGACAAGCCGGCCAGCACAGACGTGCCGCGGCCGAAGCCCAGGTTCATGTACAGCGGGCGGCCGAACAGGATGGAGCCGCAGGCGAAGGCGGCGCGGGAGAAGTCGTTGGCGGCGAACATGCTGGCGGCGTACTGCGGGTAGGACAGCGGGATGTAGACAAAGATGCACTGCAGGATGTTGAAGACGGCGGCGCCGTACAGGGTGATGCCGATGGTGGGCGCGATCCAGGGGATGCGCGGCGCGTACTCGGCGGTCCAGGCAAAGATGAAGAGGCCTATGGTGGGGCCGAAGGAGGCGACCATGGCGGGGATCAGGCGGTCCTCGTTGGGCGGGAACTTGCCGGTGGCGCGGATGCGGCGGTTGAGCACGAGCGCAATGTAGGCACAGTAGGTGGCGACGCCGAGCAGGCACGCGACGAGGATGCACAGGAACACGAGGCCCGTCTGGCCGGCCGACATGCCGTAGCGGCCCGGGTACAGCAGCGCAAACG
Organism: Ophiostoma pallidulum; assembly: GCA_019925425.1. Classification (NCBI taxonomy): domain Eukaryota; kingdom Fungi; phylum Ascomycota; class Sordariomycetes; order Ophiostomatales; family Ophiostomataceae; genus Ophiostoma; species Ophiostoma pallidulum. Next base: position 47,476 of record JADHKO010000024.1, on the reverse strand, counting down.
CCTCGAAGAAGGAGTAGTAGATGCCGTACACGATGGCCGAGTACACCTGCACAAACAGCACGGCCGGGTCCTTGAGGGTGATCTCCAGCGGCTTGACCAGCGCGTCCGCCAGCACGGCCAGCAGCTTCTGGCCGGGCCCGCGGCGGTCGTTGGCGCGGTCGTTGTACGCGGCCGCCTCGGACGGCGCCTGGAAGCGCGCGGAGCCGGTGCGGCGGCGCAGGCGGCGCGCGCGGCGCAGCAGAATGTTGGGGCCGGACGTCTCGGGCAGCAGCGCCAGCATCAGCACGGTGACGGGCGCGGCGGCCCAGAGGATCTCGAGCAGCGACCAGCGCCAGCCCTTGGCGGGCACGGAGTAGCCCGAGAGCAGCGGGCCGACGGCGGGCGCGCAGAAGCTGGCGGCGACCCAGCCGACGAGGGCGTAGGGCAGGTGCAGCAGCGAGAACATGTCGCCGAGCGACGCGGCGCCGGACGCGAGGCACGGCGAGCCGAAGAAGCCCTGCAGGAAGCGCAGCACCATGAGGCCGGCGAAGCCGCCGCTGCTGTGGCCGTCGGCCAGGTTGCCGTAGGCGAGCGCGGTGGGCAGCGAGAAGATGAGGAAGAAGACCATGGTGACGGCGTAGACGGGGTTGCGGCCGATGGCGGGGATCTCGGACAGCGGGCTGAACACGAGCGGGCCCACGCCGTAGCCGAGCACGAACAGCGCCAGGCCCAGCGCGGCGTGCGTGGCGTCGACGCCAAAGGACTCCATCACGCCGGGCTCGGACGTCGTGTAGATGGCCGACGACATGTACACGACAAACGTGTAGATGCCGATGATGAGCGCCACCACCGTGCGCCGCCGCGTCGACCAGTTCTGCGGGTTCGCGCGGTCGTCCGTCGTGTACCAGTCGACCACGATGGCCGTGTCCAGCGCCGCGTCGCCCTCGCCGGCCTTGGCGTCCTTTGCGTCCCTGGCGTCCTGGGTGGCCTTGGTGCCGCCCGTCCGCGTCTTGATGAGCCGCGGCACAACCGCCAGCGACTGTGTGCGCTGCGCCATGTGCAGCTCGTCGACGTCGAGGCGCGCCTGCGTGAACGGCACCGTGTCCTCGCGCGTGTGTGTGCGGTGGACCGAGGAGAGCGGGTGTGTGAGCGAGCCGGCGCCCCCCGTGTGCGAGCGTGCCGTCGCCGCTCGCCGGAGGGCGGCGTAGGGCTCGGCATCGCGGCCGCCGGCGTCTTCGGCTGCGGTGTGGCGCTGGTTCTCCTCGTCGGCTACCGAGGCAGCGGCGGTCGTGTCGCCGCCGGCGTCAACGTCAAACATCGACCGCTGCTCCACGGACTTTTCGATCTTCTCGGCGTCCGTCTGCTCGCTGTCGCTGCTGCTGGCGTTGTTGTTGTTGTTGTTGTTGTTGTTGGTCGTGTCATCGTCATCGACGACCTCGATCTCGCCGTCGAGCAGCTTCTGCCACACCTCGGGGATCTGGAAGTCGGGCTGCTCCTCGGGGTACAGCAGCACACGGTTGCCGGTGATGTACCGGAGGACCACGCCGACGGCGGTGTCCCGGAAGATCTCCGCCACCGTAGAGGACGGGGCCGGCATAGTTGCGAGAAGGGTGTTGTCGGTCTATGAGGGCGTTGTTGTTGTTGGCTCGTCAGGAGGAGGCGAGAAATATGATTCGCAAGAGAGAAAGAAACAAGGGGAGGAGGGGTTGGGACGTTGATAGTGGATGATGATATTGCTATTTGATTGTTGCTGAGCAAAAGAAGACACTGTTCCTAAAGATTGTAGAGTTTGCCGAGGGAGGGAAGGCAGAGGCTCTCTCTATATAGACAGAACGGTGCCGTCAATACTGGCGGGATCTACATGCTACAGGATGTTCGTATGGTGCAGGCGTCGTCATGACATAACACGGTGAGATACATTGTTTGTAATGGCGAGGATGCAAGAGGATAGGGGTAACGTCCAGGGACCAGCACGCCAAAGCAACAAAAACGGCCGCCAAGGTCTAGCGGTGGAGGAAAGAAAAAGAAAAGAAAGGAAGGGAAAAGAAAAGAAAGAAGAAAAGAAAAAAAACGTAATACAACTACCCCACCGTACCGTGTATCGTGCCGACTGACAAAACAAGTCACTTTCCCAAGTAGGGGATACGGGTGTTTTACGCCATCGAGGAGCTGTTTCTATTTGCTTCTCCTTGTCCTTCTTGTCGTTTTGTCTTTTTTTGCTTTCTCATCTTCCCGCTTGCCCTTCTTTCGCCCGTCTTGATACATGCAACGTGTTGACGCAACGCCGCTCGTCGCCAGACCTAGCGCTGCCTATTCGTTGATTCCACACGGCAATTGTTCCGCTAGGGAGGAGATCTGAATAATAATGCATGATAGCTGGGGACGACAGGCCGTGTTCTTTGTTGTTCTCTAACGCTGCTGGCCGTACGACGCTGTGTGCTTGCAAATGCAGGGCTGCCAAGCATTAGACGGCCGTGGCTGACAATGCAACGGGCAGACGAGATACGGAAGATTATATGATTAGTCGAGCGGCCGGCCGGTGTAGGGTAGCGGCCGCCGAGGGCAGAAACCCCGAAATAGAAATAAAAAGAAAAAAAGAAAAAAAGAAAAAAGAAAAACAGAAAGATAGAAAGACAGCGATCTCGATCGACACTCTGAAGCAACGGCGCCCTCCCTGTATCCCCCCCCCAAAAAGGCAGAGACAAAGGGAAAAGAGAAAAGGGCCAATGGACGTGTAAAGGCCTAGAAACTACAGAGTAGATCGATGATGTCAGTCTGCAGTCCTGCAGACGTTGGGCAGCGAGGCTGGCAAAATGCAGATCTCGTCTGCGATTGCTAACCGTCGGACGAGAGTCCGGCCGAGTCTGGCGCCAAAGACCGGACTTCGGGAAATTGAAGCTGATGAAATACGGGAAGGAAAAAGAGAGAGAAAGAGACAGAAAAATCAAAAAAGTGGAAAATCAGAGAAAAAAAGACCGACGCCTTGCCAGCCGGGTCTGGTTGTGTGGTTGTGGTTGTGGTTGCTGGCGCTTTGGAATCAGCGCCTGCATTTGTCAGGCAAAACGCTGACGGCAACGAGCGCGCTAAACACGGATTCCCCACAAGGCCAGAAAAGGGCCCAATGGGCCTGGCCTGGCCGGGCACGTCGCACCCTGGCCACGGTAAGCATAGCAATCACGACACTCCGTGATTCCTTCTTGTTGAGTGTCAAGATAATGACACTGCCTGTGCACGTATTGAGGTGTTGAGGCAGGAGCGGAGGGCGGCCTTGCAGCCAGGCAGGAGCGATTCGCCTGGCCACAGTTGTTTCGGGAACCACGTGACCATGATTGTCCAGTCACGGGTTCCGGGCCGCGTGGACGGCTCCCACTAGGTGCACAGGACCTGTGCATCTAGACAAAAATCACGTGCAAGTGCTGACATAATCATCTCACAGTCCCAGCCAAAGCCAGCCCAGCCGCCCCTGACATCCCTCGTTTGATCGATTTATTAGTCGGCCACTTTACACGGCCCAGGTGGAGGAGGCAGCGGCGGCGGCCAAACAGGCAGAATATAAACCGTATACGACGCCTAGGTGGCGTGGTAAGAGTAAGAGTCTATAGAGTTACCGTTGCCGCGATAGTACGGTGGTTACGACGGTAAATAAACCAGCGTTAAGAGACACAGTAAACGACAAAGTATGGAATTATAGTAGAACAGGATTTGTATGGTAACTCGTAGTGCTTTAGTTCTTACAGCGTGTTTTTCGGCCACTTGAATCTTTTTAGCGATGTATTTGAAAAAGTTAGGGGGTAGTTGGAAGGCTGGCTGGGCTTGTTAGTGCTTTTCTTATTTGCACAGGGGCACGTGATTTTTGTCTAGGTGCACAGGTCCTGTGCACCTAGTGGGAGCCCGCGTGGACCCTGGCGGCAATCTCTCAGCTGTGGAAAAAGTGGAACATCATCTCCAGGGCGGCAGCGCCTGGCCACACAAAACGGCATCCCGTCTTTCGTGCCTGTGCAGCCTTTCCCGAACGCGGCTTGTTCCCGGAGCGCCGGCGCACTCGCAGCTCTCTTATTCACCAGAGCTCTCTAAACACAACACGAAAACACAAAAATGCTGCGCCAACGTCGCCAGCAACCCCGACAACACCCGTCTTCACCGCCACCGCCACCACCACAACAGCCTCCGACCGCTGCCGCCATGCCGCCCGCGACGGCCGCCGAGCCGGCCTCCGAGCCGGCCTCCGAGCGCCGGCCGCTGCTCCCCAAGCCAGGCCCCGACGCAGACGGAAGTACATATGCGCACGGGAGCCAACAGTCGGCGCTAGGCGGCTCTGCCACCACCACCACCACCACCGCCGCCACCACCACCTCCTCCACGACATGGTTCCAGCGCAACCAGTGGGTCGCCCTGGCACTTGCCAGTGGCGCCTGTGCTGCGTGCAATGGCGTCTTTGCAAAGCTGTGAGCCGCACTCTCTGCCTCGGGGATTCTCTCTCACTCACTCTCCCTGGCTTGCTAACTATGCACCCTCCCCCCTTCCCCCTCCACAGGACCACCACCGAACTGACGACTCGCCTGTCGCACGCGGTTGCCGACCTGATCGACCTCCGTGCCGCCGGAACCGTCGTCGAGGTTGTCTTGCGGGCCGTATGTTGTTGCTGTTCTTTCTTCCTTTTGAACCCCCCCTCCCCCCTCCCTTTTGATGCGTCGCTGACGTTTGGTAATACCCTGTATGTGTGTAGACCTTTTTCATCCTCAACCTAGTGTTCAACGGCATCGTACGTCTCTGCACATTTTTGTTTTATGTCGTCTTCCTTTTCTCATATACTTTATTCTCTAACCTCAAATACCCCCCCCAGATGTGGACCCTCTTCACGCGCGCGCTGGCTTGCGGGTCCTCGGCCACCCAGGTCTCCATCATGAACACCTCCACCAACTTTGTCATCACGGCCCTGCTGAGCTTTGCCATCTTTTCCGAGGCGCTGCCGCCGCTGTGGTGGGCCGGCGCCGCGCTGCTCGTGGCCGGCAACGTCATCATCGGCCGCAACGACGAGGATGACAAGAAGGACGGGAAGGACGAGGGGGGGGAGGAGGAGGAGGCCACCACCACGTCGTCGTCGTCGTCGTCGTCGTCGTCATCGTCGTCATCATCCTTGTTGTCTGGCCCTGTCGTCAATCTTCAAAGACAGCACCGTGCAGCGTCAGCCGCGGCAGAAGAAGCGGCGACAGCAGCAGAAGCAGCAGCAGCCTACGCAGCCGGCGTCGAGGCAACCGCAGCCAGCATCGCCGGCGATACGGCGTCAGCAGCACCCGTAAAGGCTGCAACGGCCGCAGCGGTGGCAAAAGCAGCAGCAGCGGCGGCAGAGGCAGCGGCGGCGGCGGCAGAAGCGTCCGCAGCACAAGCAGCCGCCGCAGCAGCGGTGGCAGAAGCAGCCGCAGGCGACGCATAGGCAGCATTCGCAGCAGGGGCGGCAGCAATGCACGGCATACTATTCGGCGTCTCTGCAGATGCGGCCCCCCCATTAATGATACCCCTTGCAAACAAAATACAAAACGCTACAGCATTACATCTCCCCCAACGCCGAGTTGATACGCAGCTGCGTCTCTGTTGCTTTAAACCCTCACCGTGATAACCAACTAATATGGCCGACCAATGTGTGGCAGAGCACCTCCGTGTCTTACGTAGCATAGTCACAAGCTTTGGGTGCTGCAAAGCCATGTCCCAAAGTTCGAAAAAGGATGGTTGATGTTAAGTTTTGTTGTTTTTCTGACAGGTGGCTCTGGAGCGCCCACCAGACGACCTTACCCCTAGGGCTTTTTTTCTTCTTTTTTTTTCGTTTTCTTTTCCTATCCAGCCTTTTGGCCTTCGGCCTGTCCTCCAAATACCCCGGAAATTGTCTAAAGCTCAAAGTGTGACATATGAAAATCGAAAGGAAAATGCCAAGGGGAATAAAACTGGTGCCTGTGGGACACCCAAGATAGTTAAAAGAATAAAGAGAAACAAGCAAAAAGGACAGAAGGATGCCGCCGAAAAGAAGAAAGAAATATAGACAAAAGTGAAGAAAAAGGCAAATTACAAAAGGAAGGAGGCAAAAGAGGTACCTAAAACAATGAGTGCGTAGAACGTAGCAGAAGATGTTAAACGAGTGAATATATGCCGCGAAGACAGATCGTTCGTCCCGGGTCAAGTGGCTTTTATCGCGCGTAGCCAACAAGTGAGTGCTGAAACGTAAAACAAAAAAGGAAAGGAAAACTTCGTAGCAGAGACGGGGGGGAAGAACTCTTCTAGTTTGGGCTGGGCCAAGAAATTGAGCAATAATACATGGTCGTTTAGAGAAGTCGGGCCAGCCGTTTATGCAGGGTACCCTGGAAAAAACACTTTGTTAGCTATTTCGTTGCGTAAAGAGGGTAAGGGGGTGGACAGAGAGATACTTACACCACGAGCAGGTGGCAATAATGGCGTACAAGCATACCAACAGCATGCCCTCGAGCCAGTGGCTCTTGCCGTCACCGATGAGGTAGTTGACTAACAAGACGGACACGAACAGGACGGCAACCTGGAAAATATCGAAGCTCAGAGACATATCGTCGAGTCCCATGCCCCAGCCGATGACAACCAAGAGAGGGATGAGGAACAAAGCCACCTGCATGCTGGATCCGACAGCGACGCCAATGGCTAGATCCATCTTGTCCTTGACGGCAACGGTAACAGCCGTGGCGTGCTCGGCGGCGTTGCCGACGATGGGGAGTAGAATCAGGCCGAGGAACTCCTTGCTGATGTGGCCCTTTGTCGTGACGTAATCGATGCTGTCGACGAGAAACTCGGCACAGAACGCAATGATTACTGTGGAGCCGACGAGAACGCCCATGGCTACAAAGAAGTGCAGCTGCGGCTCTTCCTCCTCCTCCTCCTCGGTACCGTTGGCAATCATGTCATTGACACGCTGGCGCTCTTCGCTGGACTCGTGGATTCCGGGCATCTTGGCGATGTTGGCGGACTGGATCACGGCATTGCGGATCGCGCCCTTCTGGACCTGGTTCTTTCTTGGTTTGACGGGGACCTTCTTGCTCTCTTCGCTGAAAACAGCGTGGTGCGTCTTGAGCTGGAACCACAGGTATGCGGCGTAGACAACGAGGAGAATGAGTGCCGTGCCGCGCGAGAGCATGGCGACGTCCTTGGTTGAGGTGATGCTGGCAGCATCGAAGACCGTCGGAACAATGACACCACCAACGGCCATGGCAAGCAAGCTGGCGGCGGTCTGGGCCACGGTCGTGTTAAAGAACTGCTCCTGGCGGCGCAGGCCGCCGAAGAAGAAACACATGCCCATGACGAGCAGAAGATTCGACAGAATGCTGCCAATCAGCGACGTCTGCACAATGACGACCTCGCCCTTGACCAGGGCCATGATGGCAACGATCAGTTCAACAGCATTGCCAAATGTCGCGTTCAGAAGACCACCCAGCGTTTCACCGGTGCGCAGGGCAATCTCTTCTGTCGCGAAGCTGAGCATTGCAGCCAGCGGCACGATGGCGATGAAGTTGACGACGAAAATCGCAATGGGGTCGACAGACGTAAAGTGTAGCCCGATACCGACGGGCGCCGCAACCAGCAGAAGATTGATGTACGAGTTCAAGAACGTCCGCTGGAGCTGATTCCCGACCGTAAAGGGCTCTTTGGGCTGGACGTTCTTGAACATACGGTGCTCCTTCTTCGGCTTCTTCTCGTCGGCTTCGTTGTTCGAGCCGTTGGGGTCTTCACGGTCCAGCGATCGTGCGCCGTTGCTCGTGGGTCGTCGCTGTTTGAGGCCGTTGGGGCCAGCTGGTGATTCCGCCGATGCCTCCCCGATCTTTTCGGCGCCAGCTGCCTCTTCGTCGCATTCTGTCAATACGCCCCCGGCCGCTGCTGCTGATGCTGAGGGGGTAATTCCGTTTGCTGGGAAGTCGCTGTTGAGCGGGTGCGTCGAGTTGTACGAGCCTGATGGTGCGGTCAGAGCGTGCCCAACCGGAACGCCAAAGCTGGCGTCGGCATCGCCGTCGCCTGCCTCGAGATCGCCGCCGTCATTCGCAAATGTATTCCTCCTCTTGGCCCAGATGTGGTTGAATGGGTTAAAGGGCGTGTCGCCATTTTTGCGGCTTTCCTGGTGCGCTTTCCGCTTGACTTGGAACGCGTTGACTATGTGATTGTTGGACATGTTAGCAGTGCTATTATGGCGTTCGACGCCCAAGCCTGCCCCAAGAGGCGATTGTAAACGATGCTCGGAGCCCAAGGAACCATCAATAAAGACGGTCTCGGGATGCTGCGGGCTTTTTAGGGAGGTGAGGGATGTTGACGTTGTTGTTGTGTTTGCAGTGATCTTGATAGCTTGGCAAACAGCCCAGGGGGGTGAGAGACAAGCGCACGAGTGGGACAAAGAGTGACGGGGGTTGCACAGATCGCGACAATGCGAGGCAAATGGGGGTGGGAAGGCGAGGCAAATGGGGGTGGGAAGAAAACCAAAAGTGGCAATGACAGACACGGCTCTGTTGACTGGGGGGAAAGGGTACGAGTGGAAGGCTGTAGACGCGGTAAAAATGCAATATAAAAAGACGAAAAAACCGAATGCTTTAAAAAACAAAAAAAAAACTGATGGGTGTGTGGGGGCAGATGGGGAGAAAACTAGACCAAGCTTCAATGGGCAGAGGAAACAGCAAAGTCTCGTACGTCAGCTGCCCATGGGACTACTCCGTACCGTCGCTGGCAGAAGAGGACAAGTGCAATTGCTGCAGGATGGGGGGAAGTGGGAAGTGTTCTCGCAGGAACAGAACAGAAAGAAAATAGTGTGAATGAAAAGGGGGCGCAGCATGGAGACGGGGAGGAGCAGAAAGGCACGAAAGACCCCAAATCAGGATAAACGACTAAACGCGAGAAATAGTGTGGTTTGTGACAGGTGCAATGAGAACTGGGGTTTAATGCTTACACGACATGGTGGATCTCGAAGAAGGAGCTTTGCGATTGTATGCGACACACGAAAAGGACAATGGCTTGGCTCGAAGATGGCGGTGACGGCGAACGAAGAAGCCCTTGTTGGTGCTGGGTTGGGCCTCTACGGGCTGGGATAAGGTGGCAGGCGAGGAAGCGGTGACAGTGAGGTGAATGTTGTCGGTGTCGTCAGTCGGGCAGAAAGCGGCGTGGACGGGGGGAGGGGCCGGTGTGTATGCGCGTGTTCGTAGCCGGGCTTGGGACAGCGGCAAGCGGCGACTGAGGACGGGCAGGTATTTGAAGCAGAGAAGAAGGGGGGCTCGATCGCGAAGCCACTAGGGTTGGGTAAGGCCTCCAAAGGGGAAGGTCGAGATGCCGGAAGCGACTTGCGTGCGGTGCCACAGGCGAAAAGAAAGGCGACGGGTTGCGGTCGGCTGTGCGCGCGTCGTGTTGACCGCAGCTGCAGGGGTGAGGGCGAACGAGGGCAAAAACGACAGCGAGGTGCGAACACGGACGACGACGCAAGGCAAAAAAGTGCGGGTGAGCTGTTGGTGGGTTCAGGGGCGTTGGGGGGCGGTAGCGCGGACAGCGTACTAAGGTCGGGCGTAATGAAGCTAAGGTCGAGGAGCAGCGATCCTGAAGGCAGACTTCCTGCAGGGCAGTTTTCGGCGCGTTGGGCGGAGGCAAGGAGGGTTTGCGGACTCAGCCTGGGGTAAGGCAGAGCAGGTCGTAAAGGCGAGGGAAAGGGGAGGGGGGGAAAAGAGAAGGACAAAAGAGAAGGAGAAAAAGAGAAGGAGAAAGAATAAAGAATCGAAAGGGGACGAGCGGCGACGAGTAAAGGGTAATGTGGGAGCCTGCGAGAGAGGAAGAAAGAGAGGGTCAGCAAGGGCCGGGATGCGAGGCGCCGGCTGTGTGCACAACGCGGGATCGCAAGGCGGCGGATGGGCTTTTTGAGAAGACAAGGTGCGTGTTGTTCGTGAGATGGCGATACGCGAAATAGAATGGAGGGAAGAGGGAAGAGGGAAGATGGAGGATGGAATCCGGGAAGCCAACGAGAGGGCGGGTCTCTTGCTGTTGGGAGCAATACGCCACCTTCCTTCCTTTGCTTTGTATTCTCTGTCCAACGTACCTTCCTGGTCAAACCCGGATTGCGTTCTCAGTGACGTCCTCGAGAGGCAGGAGGGGGAGCGACCGCAGGCGCCCTGGGGGGGGGGGGGGGGGGGAGGCGCGATGAGAAGGAGAAGAAAATACCGTGCGCGGCGAGCGAAAAGGAAAGTGAGGAGGAAGGAGCGAAAGCGTGAGAAGAATATGAAAGAGGGAAGAGGGAAGAGGGGAGAGGAAAGAGAGAAGAGGGAAAGAGCAAGTCCGTTCTCTGCAAACAAGACAACCCAGCAAACAACAATGGCCGAGACACTGTGCAGACAGGGAGGGAGGACATCTGTTGGATCGTCTGGATTCTTTCTAGAGTACACACCGGCCATCGAGCGCACGCCCCAGAATGCCAAGACGGGCGACACAACAAGCCAATACAAGCCAGCAAGATTTGCTGTCTCGCCGGCACCTGTTTCAGAGTCGGCCAACTTGCACGGTGCCAGCGCTACGCAGCGACGGCAAGAGCCAAGGACAGACAAGCATTTCCGAGCAGTCTTGGAAGGAGCGACTGGGCTAACAACACGGCATGCGACGCGACACACAAACAGGTACAGAGTGGCCGGTGACGAAGAATACGGAGTACGGCATCACCACGACAGCACGAAGACGGGGACAACGCATTATTATCAGAGGCAAGTATCTTACATTGTAGGACAAAGAGACAATAAAAAGAAAAGGCCGGCTGAAAATGGATTACGACGATGCCCCCCCGGTGGAAAACAGCAAGGGCGAATTGGGCAACGGGAGGGAAGGAGCAAGGGACAGGGCAACCGAAGGGGGGAGGCGCGGCCAGCAGAGCAAAACAAAAGCTAAAATACACAAAATGAATGAGGCCGAAAAACAGGTCTAGGCGGTCTTGGCAGCGCCCGATTTGGCAGCGATGGACTCCGCCCGCACGGCACGAACAGTAGCGAAGGCCTTTGGGGTGGAGAGACGGGGAGATTGGCCTCCCAGAAGGACCTTGCGACAAGGGGGGAGATGGGGCGCGGGGACGAGAGAAAAGGGACGAAGGGAGGGACAAAAGAGGCAAAGAAACAAAACAGACAAGAGAGGCAGAAGAGGCAAAAGAGGCAAAAGAGGCAAAAGAGGCAATGGGCCTTGATCGACGTCATGCAGGCAAGAGCACCAAGATGTTGGGGAAGGCGCCGTGGCCGTGTCATCGTTATCGTAGCAATCAGATCCTCGCATCTCGCGACGTACGGGGCGTCGCTCCTTCCTCGCCCACCACTTGCCATGAATTGATTACGTCGTACGTCGTCCTCCGTATTACAAGTACGGAGTAGAATAGAGAGAGCAAGACCTCCTGTGCCCTCCTGTGCCCTCCTGTGCCCTCCTCGTTCCTGCCGCAGTGGCACGCCAGGTAGGGAAGGCACGAGCAAGGTAAATTGTAGTCGTAAATTACTCGTAATGCAATGGAGGCCTCCACGCCACGTACACGTGCCCCTATTGGAAAGGGGAAGTGCGCACACGCAGTCAGGCCTGTACATCTTGTTTTATGCTAATACTGCTGAATCGCATATCTCTTGCTGTGCGGAATTCGGCAGAGTATACAGAGTACGAGCAGCCACAACAGGCGACGACCATCAGCTGGGCGTGCGTGTCCCCCCGCCACAGTACGCAACTGCATCTTACGTTGGCTGCGCTGGCGCAGCGTGATCGCGGTAAGATACATACGGCAAAGGGCGGCCTGGCCAGCCAGCCATTGACGAGGCCGCCGCGACATCCTCGCGCCCGAGCCCGAGCCATTCGCCTGGCAGCATCCGACGGGCCACTCAGCTGTTGTGACTGCCTGCTGCGGCCCGCCAATCTCCCCCCCACCTCGCACGCATTCACAGCGAGCATGCTGGAGGGGGGGGGAGGAATGGCATTCTCCGGGGCGGTTAAGGTCTCCGGCGAGAGCCGCTGAGACTTACAGTGGGCAAACCGACGGAGCATCGCGAAGAGGGAGAGCGATGTGACGAGGAGGGCGGGGAGAAAATGTGCCGGGGTGTGAGTGTGGGAGAGGGCGGCGGAGAGAGGGGGGGGGAGGGAAGGGGGGGGAGGGGGGGGGGCAATGCTTGATGTGCTGGCATGTCTCGGGACGCCCGTTGGAAAGGAAGAAAAAAAGACAAGAAGGAAGGAATAATGTGTGAGCCATTTTCCCCAGGCTCCCGCACGCGCCCGAGTTTGTGCGTGGACGGATCGAACGTGCAGCGCCAAGAACGCACAATTTGTGATGAGAAGGGAGAGAAAGAGAGAGGAGAAACGCGCCACCGAGGACAGCAGGCAAAAGGAGCGGCAGAGCTGGCCTCCAATCAACGCTGGCGGACAGACAGTAAGGCGTCGGCATTGCAGCGGGTGTCGGCTGTTGATGGTGCGGCAGAAAGCGAGAGGCGGGATCGAGAAGGGGACGAGGAGGAAGAAAAAAGAGACAAGAAGAAGACGTATGAATATGGGAGCACGAAGACATGCCAATCAATCATCACGCGGGCTTGCTCTACTCTGTACAATGCATCACGACACACCAAGGGTTGCCTGTGGGGGAAAAGAAAGAAAAGAATACAAAAGACACCAGCATCGTACAAAACAGCGTCTCCCTCCAGGAAACACTTCCGTATCATAACACTTGAGGCCCATCGTCCATGGCCGGACCTCGGCTTCGGCGTCAGATCGGCCGCTCACTGGCCGCCGCTGTCGGCCGGCCGCGGCAGGCCCGTGTCGTCCACGCTGCTGCGCCGCAGGAACAGCCGCGACGCCAGGAACCCGGGACTCGACGTCTGCACCGGCGTCAGCGGTGCCGGTCCCGTGCCCGCCAGCTGTGTGCCGCCGCTGAGCGCGTGGTGCAGCGGCCGCGGCCGCGGCGACCACAGACCGGTGCCTGCTGCTGCTGCGGCAGCTGCTGCGGCGCTGCCCATGATGGCGCCCACCCCCCCGCCGGGGCTGCCAGAGCCATGGCTGCCCAGCAGGCCGGGGCTGTCGAGGCCAGGGCCAGGGCCAGGGCCAGGGCCAGGGCCAGGGCCAGGACTGCCGCTGCCACCGCCGCCAAAACCAAGACCAAGACCAAAACCACCACCACCACCACCACCGCTATTGTTGTTCAGCAGCCCCGGCGGCAGGCCCAGCGCCGGGATGCTGGTGTCGGGCACCTCGGCCGTGGCCCTCGCCGCCGCTGCCGCTGCCGTGGGCGGCAGCAGCGCAGGAGCCGCTCGGTCCGCCGTCGGCGTGCCGACCACCGAGACGGGCGTGCCCGGCGCCACCGTTGCGACCGTTGCTGTCGTCGCTGTGCTGGCCCTCTTCTCGAGCACCTCCACGTAGAACGCCTCCAGCGCTGCCGCGTCCCGGCAGAACGCTTCCATCTCGTCCATCACACTCTCCGGGTCTTCGCCGGCTGCCAGGCCGATGGTCGACACCGAAAACAGCACAGAGGCCGCGGTGGACAGGACTGGCCCGACGTTCGGTCCCGCGGCCGGCGCCACGCCTGTGCCCACTGACCCGCCGCCGCCCCCACCACCACCAACACCACCACTGCCACTACCGCCCGCAGCAGTCGGACTCGGGCCGGCGCCACCGCTGCCGTTGTTCTTGTTGCCGAGCAGGCCCGATACGGGCGGCGGCGGCGTCGCCGCGCTGCTGCCCTTCTGGCCCATGGCCTCCAGCAGCTGCTGCCCCGAGGGGCGCAGCCGTGGCGAATTGTTGTACAGCGCCGACTTGCCCATGGGCGACTGCAGCGGAGTCGACTCGGGATTGCCTCCACTGTACAGTTGCTGCTGCTGCTGCTGCTGCTGCGGCTGCTGCTCCTGGGGCTGTACAGCCTGCTGCTGCTGCTGCTGCTGCTGCTGCTGCTGCTGCTGTGGTTCGTTGGGCCGCTGCTGCTCGTTGACACGCAGGTCCCGAACCGACGCCGCCACCGACCGGTTGCTGTACAGCCGGTTCACCAGCAGCAGAAAGTCGCCGTCGTCGTTGATCTGTGCGAGGATGATGCCCGACCGGTGGATGTACTGCGTGAACCGGAACGAGGGCCGGCCCCACGAGTACTGCACGTCGACGCTCGGCGGGAAGTTGGACGCCGCCTCCGTGTCCAGCACGAACCCGAACCGCCGCAGGATCGCGTTCTGGTAAAAGTGGCGGCCCGGCGCCGTCTGCGGCGCGAGCGAGCTGAGGTTGAAGTACGTCGGCGGCCGCTGCGTCGGCGGCGCGCGCGCCAGCCGCACCAGGTACGGTCGCCGGAACGGGTTGTCCTCGCTGATGGACGACACCTCGGCAATCGGCACCTCGACGAGCCGCAGGCCGTGCTGCAGCGCCTCGCGCGCCCACGCCTCGACCGCGTCCTCGATGAGCTTCGCCGTCACATTCATCCACTCGATGCGGATGTGGTAGCAGTTGTCCGGGTTGTGCAGCCGGTCGTAGTGCAGGTCGATGCGTTCCGGTCGGTACGACCGCTTGCGGTGGTCGACGTCGTACTTGATCAGCTTGCTGAGCACAACACGTGGCCGCTTGTTGCTGTTGTTGTTGTTGTTGCTGCTGTGGCTGTGGCTGCTGTTGGCGGTGGCGGCGGCGGCGGCGACTGTGGTACTATTGCCGGTGCCGCCGTTGTTGTTGTTGTTGCTGCTGCTGCTGCTGTTGTTCCCTACAACAGCGGCACCGCCGGCGCCACCTCCCGCCCCAGAGGCTGCCGCAATGACCGGCGTGGACGGGCCCGACAGCGGGACACCGCTCGGGCCAGTGCCATCGTCATGGGCGGATCCTGGCCGCGAGGCTGGCTGCTGTCTCGGTCCATCGCCAGGGCCGCCGTCTCCAGCGCCGCTGCTTCCGTTTCGGTGGGGCGCCAACACGGGCGTCGCCGGTGCCGACGCCTTCCGCGCGCCGAACCAGCTACCCACGCCGCTGCTGTAAGGCTTGGCATACTCGCTGCTGATCTGGTAAAAGTATTGGCCGTCGCGGAACGGATGCCGCTTCTCCACGTGCACAAATAAACCCTGCTGCTGCTGCTGCTGGTGCTGTTTCATCTCTCTGGAGGCAGCCGTGCTGCTGCCGGCCAACTGCCCGGCCGTGCCGCCGCCGCCTGCATTGCCATCGGGCACGGCAGAGCTGCCGCTCCCGGTGGCGCCGAGCTGGCTGCCCTCGCGCTCCCTTTCCTTGTCCTTCTTGTCGGCCGCGTCTCCGCCCCTGTCCACATCGTCGGCGGCGGCGGCGGCGGCGGCGGTGGCAGCGCCGCTCTTGTCCTTGTCTCGTTCCGACACCATCAGTACGTTGCCCAAGATCTCAGCCTCCTCGCGGCTCTCGAGGTCCTCGACGTTGTCCAGCAGCCACGTCGTCATGTCTGATCCAATAAAACAGTTGTAGTGGAGCCGCAGGTGCCAGCGGCGGTTCTGCATGCGCACGCCGCCCTGCTCCACGGGCTGCTGCATGGCCTCGGCCAGTGCCGCCAGGTTCAAGCTGTCCTTGCGGAACTGGTCGCGGTTC
Organism: Ophiostoma pallidulum; assembly: GCA_019925425.1. Taxonomy (NCBI): domain Eukaryota; kingdom Fungi; phylum Ascomycota; class Sordariomycetes; order Ophiostomatales; family Ophiostomataceae; genus Ophiostoma; species Ophiostoma pallidulum. Next base: position 31,960 of record JADHKO010000024.1, on the reverse strand, counting down.
GTGACAAGCTGGCTCCTGTTGCGGGGCATCATGCCGCCGCCGCCGCCGCCGCCACCACCGGCGCCACCTTGGAGCAGCGGGAGCGTCGTCTCGAGCTCGGCAGCAATGACGAGCGAGGGGTCCTCGGTCTTGTACACCACGTCGAGGAGGTTCTGGTTGGTGTCGCGCTGCCAGCGCCTCGAGTGCGGACGGCTGTTGAGACTCGTCTGGAGGTAGTGGCGCTCCGACGCCGGGATCACGCGGTGCTTCTGCCACATCTGGCCGAGCTTGCGGATACCCTCAATGCGGGTCTCCTCTTCATTGTCACCGACGCTGTTGATGTTGGTGCTGGCCGCAGCGGCAGCGGCAGGGCCGGTGGCGGCGGCGGCGGCGGCGGCGGCGGCAGCACCACCCGGCGGCATTGCTTTCTGCGTCGGGATGGGGATCAGGACAAACCGCGCGCGCCAAAAGCGCAGCTTCTCCGTGAGCTGCTCGTCGTGGCCGGCGAGATACGAGTCGATGTAGTTCCAGTTCCGCTCGGGCCGCGGCGCCGTGATGTCGATGGCGCTCGTCCGGTAATCGCGGTCGAGCAGCGTCCGGATGGCGGGTCGGTACAGCGGCGCGGCCATGCCACTGCTGGTGTTGCCGCCGGCGTCACGGATGCCACCGCCGCCGCTGCCGCCGCCGCTAAACTCGTCCGTCTTGCGCTGGTAGATGTTGACCTGCACCTCGGACGTGTTGGCAAAGGACAGCTGGTGGATGGTGTTGCCGATGGACATGAAGATGCGCGTGCCGTCTTCAAAGGGCTGGTCCGTCGCAAAGATGTCGGCAATCTTCATCTGCTTCTGGCCAAACGCCTTGGCGACGACGGGGCCGATGACAACCTGGAACCCCTGGGACAGCCGCAGGCTGATCAGCTCCCGCAGGAGGTCGTCGCGCGTCTGCGGCACTTCCGGCAGCAGGTCCTCGTCGGTCTCCTGGGAGACGCTGTAGGGCTGCTGCTGGTACTCGCTCTCAAACTGCGCGCGGGAGGGGAAATACTCCGTCGTCAGGGGCACCGCGGCCGGCGAGCAGAGCGCCTTCCACCGCATGGCCCGAATCTCGCCCGGCCGCGGAAACACGTGCTGCCACCGGCTGTTCAGCGTGGCAGAGTCGATTTTGTTGGCCTCGGGCTTGGACGGGTTGATGATCATCAGCCACGGTGCCATGGCGGCGGTCGGCGACAGCGCCTTGGTGACCTCGGGCACCGCCTCGGCCAGCAGCTTGGAGTTGTACACGCGCTGCTCCTCGGCGCGCAGCGCGTTGGAGTGCCGCAGGTCGCGGTCCTCTTGGTGCAGGTCGGCCCGCCCGGCCAGGCCGGCGCCGAGGAACGAGCCAGCCGCCACCGGCGTCGAGCCCTCGCCGCTCCGGATAACGATCGGTCGCGTCGGGGTCTCGGGGAAAGTCCGGCCGTCGCGGAGGTCGGTCGTACTGCCACCGGCAGTTCCGAGGATTCGCCCAGACGTGCCAAAGCCTTGGCGATGGTATCCCGTACGGTCGGTCGACGGGAGGCCCTGGCCCTGTGGGTTGGCACGGGGCGAGCCCCGGCCGTCGCCGCTGAAGAATGGGGTGGGCGCTTTGGGTGTACTGGGAATCTGGCCGTGGGCCGTCGCGGGTGTCGTGGATGCGGATGCCACGCTGACATGCAGGGTCGATGCTGGGAGGCGCGACGCGGCGACAGTTTCTGCGCTGATTTCGGCGACGGCGGCCTTTGGTGCTGCGATGCCAAACCCTCTCTGGCCCAGGCTGATCTGCCGCATGACCTTGGGCACCTTTGACGAGGAGGAGCGTGAGCTCCGGATGCTCTCTTTGTCGAAGCTGACCGACCGGCCGGTGTCGCGTGCGCTGCTGCTACTCTTGCGGCCCGAGCCGCGGCTGGACATGAGCGCCGAGCTTGCCGGCGTCGCTGCCGCTGGTGGCCGGTGGGTGGGCGCGACGAGCGCGCTGCTGCGCGCGCCGGTGGAGAAAGACGCCTTGCGGCTCGCCGTGGGAGGCCTGGAGCCGCTGTTGTCGCCCAGCGCTGGTGTTGTCGTTGTTGCTGTGGTTGTAGGTGTCACCGCTGCTGCTGCTGCTGCTGCCGCTCCTCTCGCTCCGGGAAAATGCTGCCTCCGCAGGGCACTCGGTCCAGGCAGCAGGCCCCCCAACGACGACGACAACGACGGCGGCACGGCGTCGTGGTCGCGTCGAGAAGGCTGCGGCGGCAAGAGCAGCCGCCGGCTTGCTGGCAGCTTCTGGCGCGTTGCGTCGTACTGCTGGAGCTGCTTCCAGATCGACTTGGTATCCTGCTTGGCGAGCTTGTCGGCAGAATATTTCTGGAAGCCGTAGACCTGGTCAAACAGGACATTGGCGGCCAGCTTGTTGTGGATGACAAGCACGCCGCCGTGCTCGATGGGCGACGAGGCCTCCGGCGAGGCCTTGAAGGTGCTCCGGGGGAACAGCGGGTCCATGCGCAAGGGCGTCGTCTCAATTTCGTTGGTCTCGAGCACGCCGCGCATCTGCAGGTCGTACATGCGGCAGCGGATGGAAAAGTCGTCGACGGTAAGGGGCGGCAGCGGCACCCCCTGGCGCATCAGCAGCTCGTTGGGCTCGCTCGCCCAGTACGAGACATGCAGCCACTGGGGCAGGGCATAGAGCCAGGCGTCGTTGAGGCGGTCGGCCGCGGCCGTCATGGCATCGTAGGTGCGCTGCGTCTCGGTCGCCTTGCCAGGCGAGAGCGAGCTCGCGCCGATGCTGGAGTAGCTGCCGTAGATGGGCGTGCTCTGCTTCGGCGTGCCTTGCTTGGGCGTGCTGCCACTGATGCCGCTGGCGCCGCTGTAGCTGCCTCCATATCCGCCATACCCGCCGCGCAGGCCGTGGCTGCTGCTGTTGCTGGCGCTGTTGCTGGCGCTGTTGCTGCTGTAGGTTCTCGATTTGGAGAAATCGCGCTCGAGGTAGTGCGGATGGCGGAAGCGGAAGAGCGGTGCGTAGTGAAGGGGCACCTTGGGCACGCAGATCAGGTCGATGCCAATACCGTTGCCGATCAGGGCTTCGGTGGTCCGGCGCAGGGCCTCGTACTCGACTTCGAAGACCCCGGAGCCGGGCGTGATGACGACGACAGAGATGCCGGTGCGCATCAGGTCACGGTCGACGTAGTCGTGGGAAAAGAGGGTGGAGGCCATGTTGATGGCCTCGAGGACGTTGCCGTACATGGCGGGCGACGACTCGGCCTGGATGTGGTGCTGGTACTTCTGGCCGAAGGGCGCAGGGGTCTTGGCAGACGCGTCGTCGGACTGCGAAGCCGCCGTGTCCGGGCGCAGATGGGCGACGTGGTGCAGGCTGATGTCGCGGCGGAAGAGGTTGAACTCCCGCTTCAGCTGGTAGAGGATGCGCGTCCACTCGCCGCTGGACATCTCGCTGACGACGACGCGGTAAAAGTCCTTGTAGGGGCGGCAGTTTCCCGAGGCCTGCACGCCGGTGTAGTAGTCGTGCTGGACCGAGGCGCCGGACAGGTCGACGGTCAGGCCGGTGTCGTACTCCACGCGCGCAAACAGCACAATGGTGACGAGGTGCTTGACCTTGCGGGCCGCCCACTTCTTGAACAGCGTGGGCAGCAGGCCGTTGACGACCTTGCTGAAGACGATCTCGCCGGAACAGTCCGAGTCAAAGTCCCACATCTCGCGGGCCATCTGGACGAAGAGCACGAAGCGGGCGGACTCGCTGCGGAAGATGGGCCGCGTGTTCTTGCCGAAGAAGGCCGACTGGACGCGCCGGCCCTCGACAAAGACGTTTGTGACGGTGGCCTTGATGGTGCTCATGAACAGCACCATCTGGCCGCGGTAGATGGTGCGGCCGGCCAGCTCGGACACGGACAGGCGCCACATGTCGGCGCGCGAGAGGTACTGGTCTTTGAAGACGAGCTCGACGTGCGACGCCTCGATGGCCGGGTTGCTGGCGTCGACGGGCGTCAGGAGAACGGTCGCGCCCTTCTTCATGCCAAAGGCGTCGGCGACGCGCTTGGCGACATAGATCTCGACGGTGGGATGGCGCGCCTTGAGCTCCCTGGGCATGTCCTTGACGATGAACAGGTAGCGGCGGCCGGCATCCAGGTCGGGCTGCGCGGCGGCACTGGTGCTGGTGCCGCCGTCGGTGCCAGCAGCCGTCGACGCGCCTCCGATGCTGGCGTTGTCGGCGGCCGTCCCCAAGTTGGCCAGGGACGAGGCGAGGTCGTCCTTGCGGCTGGCCGCGCCGGCAGTGGCTGCTGCGGGGCCGCGTCGCATGCTGCTAAAGCCGGACCGCGGGTCGGGCAGCACGTCGATGGCCATCAGCTGGCCCGGCTGGACGCCGTCGTCAAAGTGGTCGAGGTTCATGAGCACCTCGTCGCGCGCAAAGGACTCGTTGATGGTGACGGTGCAGGTGCGCTCGAAGACGGGCGGCGGGACCTTGGCAAAGCTGTACTCGCGGATCGTCGAGCTGCTCGACAAGGTGTCTGGCGAGCGCGCACGCGGCGGCGTCGATGATGAGTTGGATGCGGGGGCATACGGAGGCTGGGGAGGAGGAGGATGGGCGGAAGGGGGGCCGTCGGGGGGCTGCGGGGTGCCTGTCACCGGCTGTAGGCCAGCACGTGCTGTGGCCTCGGCAGCCGGGTCAGCGCTCAGCAGGGCATCGTGGGGCGTGGGCGACTCGGCACCGGGGCGGCTGAACTGGCGCAGGTGGGCGGCCCAGCGCGGCGGCGCGGCCTTGCGCGAGTGCACCGGCGAGAATCCGTTGCGAGACATGCAGGGCAGGCGCGCAAGGGGGACGTCATGGGCGGCGAGACAGGGTCAGCTTTGGCAGCATCTCCTGTGGTGGCGCAATGCGTCGTAGCCCGTGGCCAGTATGGGATGCGCAGTCGTGGTGAGAGGCTGCCAAGGGGGGAGCTGCTGGAGGAGACAGAAAGGCGAGGCCGTGATAGTGGCAGAATCGCGAAATGTGGAGATGGGCATAGTTGCTGCTGCTCTCACCGCCTTCCAAATATGGACAGCATCCAGAGTGGAGTGTTTGGCTGATACTCCGACACGCGACTCCTCACCTCTCGATATCAAATTCATGGTGTAAATGGCTTCGTTTCGCCCTCAGTTTCTGTCCACCGTAACGTAGGTGCTGGACAAACGAGAATTGCCTGTGCCTTGTCACGCAGACGTTGCTCTCCTAGATGTGTCACGTGATTCAACGCCTCTACGTATAAAGGGCTAGCCAGCCTTCTGCATCCCCAAACAAAGCATCTTGACTTCGTTGTCACGAACCATGCAGGTCACAGCCCTCCTCGCTCTCCTGTCTTTGTCGCGGTTGATGACTTGCTTTAAGACCAGCTGCTGCTGCTTATGTCTTCTTCTTCACATACTTCACTTTGGACTTCGTTCCTGCTCGTAAGTGTCTTATTTTGTTTTCCCCTCCTTTCTTTCCCTTCTTTTCCTCTTCACTTTTCAAAAGATCCAACACAGTTCTCAGTCTCCCAGAAGGGCTTTTTTTTCGTTCATGGGACCGGAACTGGTCATATATATACCACACTGGTTGGAATAGACCAGACAGACTGAATCGCCCTTTCCAAACCATCTATGCTTAGAAGGCAAAAAGGCAAAAGAAGCAGAATGCCGTCAACCAGTACGACTTCGACCCCCCAGCAAGCGTCGTTTGTGGCTAAGAATGGCCCAGGCTACCTTGTCCACAGATTCAAGAAATGCTTCTTGGAGGACCAGTAACAAGCTCTGCTGCAGCTAGAACAGATCCATGTCGCTATTGAGCACCATCCGGAGCCTTCCAGGAAATAACCGGCAGGAGTAGTGACGATGCGCGTCTACTGCACATCGTTTTGGGTGTGTTCGGCGAGACAGCGCTACACACAAGAGCGATCCCGCCACGACCTGGTCAAAAAGTACGAGGCCAGTGAGTGCGAGGGCACGAGGCCGCTCCTCCTCTGGTGTCCCGTCGCCAGGGCTTTCCTCGACAGCCTGCTGGAGCGTGAACCTAGCTTTGTCAGGGAAAATGTCAATGTGAAAATGCGGCACAGGCTGTCTTCGGAGACACTTCTGATCCTCTGGGCCACCTCTGGCAGCCTTCCAATGGACTGCTTGTCCATCATTTGTACGAAACGAGGCTAGACTCTGGTTCGATTGCCATCGTGCCGACAGACGACAACGGCGAGTTCCGTGCCGTTGTTCTCGACATGTCCGTGTTTGACCGGACCTCGAGGGCAGGTATGATCTCCGGTGCGGAACCAGGTGGGCGCCGGCTTCACTTTCGCGGCACGTTCAGACCCTCCAAGCGGTTCTCCCCGGGCTCCTGCCCCGCCGGGTCGCTTCTGTTCAAGCTTGCCCGCCAGGTCGGGTTTCTGACGACAGAGCAGGCTGCCGAGTTCTGGGGTATGCGCCGGGGTGCGGGATGCAGCCAGGACAAGGACGATGAGGACGTCTCGAATACTCTCGCCATGGGCCTGCGCCGCTGGGGGCCACCGAAGACGAAGACGACAACGACGATGATAAAACGAGCGAGGAGGGGAGTGACGGGGACGATGATGAAGAGGGCGAGGAGCCGGACGAAGAGGATGGGGCGAATAGCAGAAAATGGTGGCGATGAGGACCGAGCGGGTTTAACCAGCGACTCTCTAGAATGACAGGCGTTTGGCAGACACTGGACGTATCGTACGTTGACTTGTCTGACGGGGTGACGAAGGCGGCCCGCGACGAGGCGAGGACGAGGACGATATCCCGCCTCGGGCCGCCATCGTCACGGCCGCCTGCACGGCGCAGACGACAGCGCGGTTGACGGCAACAAGGAAAGCGGTGATGGTTTTACGTCTTCCCTTATTCCAGAGATGGCTGACCTGCTGCGAGAGAGCTGCGATGGCACTGGCCGTCGACCTCGGCAGCGGCCCAGCACGTGCGTCGCCTGCCTGCTGTTCCCGTGTAAAAGTACCCTGTGGCGTTTGGGGCTTTGTCTGTCGAGAGCGTCCGTCTCGAGCGGCCGCCAAGCACTGGGTGGCGAGAGTCTGCGACGCGGCGATCTCGCATGCGCGTCGTCGCCAAAGGCACGTACAGGCGGCGGTTTGCACAGATGACTGGCTTGGAATAGAAGATCATCGGCCGTACCTCCTTGGACCCAAGGGTACACGCAATCCCGGCTTGTTGCACATCAGAGGGCTTAGGCCAGGAGTAGCGATAGTCCTGTGTAAGTGGGCGTCCGTTGTCGCCGTTCCTGGCGCAGGCCGTGAATAGCCAGATAGATTATCTTATCTCCGGTGGGTTTAGAGCCCTGCCTAGTTATTCACTTCGGCAGCACCTATTCACCACTCCACCGCACGGCAGGCTGCGTTGGGCACGTCTGGCAGCCACACGTCACCCGACGTTCCGCCGCCGTGCGCCCGTCGTGTTCCTTGGTGCTTCCTTCGTGCTTCTTCACGCTCAGTCTGTCCAACGCCGCCTGTTTCACGCACTGCACACGGCACATTCATCGACCGTTTCATCGCTTCCACAAACTCTTTTCCCCTTGATCGGCCTCTGATCGCCCGCCGCCGCCCTTCCTCCCCGTCCTCCCACTTGGCTCTCCCGGCTGCGCGTCTCCTTTCTCGGGCCCTTCTTGTTTTTTTCTTCTTCACATTCCCCCCCCCCTCTTTTTTGCTCTCTCTTTTCTTTCATTGCCTGTCTGTTCCCTCGCCTCTGTCATTGCCCCCCTCTCCTAGAATCCGACATTGTCTCTCTGCTTGTTCGTCAAGATCTTCTAGAACATTTGCCACGGCCCAGTTCACAACCCAGCATCGTCGCCAGCTTCGGCAATTTCAAACTGCTGGGCCCTCTGCCACGATGGCCCTCACACTTACGCAGAAGCAGCGCCTCATGGCAACCATTGCCATCTCGTTTGCCTTTTTCGTCGCCGAGATTGTTGGTACGCTGCCGCTGCCGCCACGCAGGAGCAGCAAGGCGTCTCTTTGTTTGTTCACGCCGCCAGGTTTCCAGTCTCCATGGGCTAACACCGACCCCAGTGGCATTCATGACCAAGTCGCTGGCGCTGCTGGCTGACGCTTTCCACTACGTACGCATTGCCCGCCCCGTTTTGCAGACGGCGCCCCTGTTCTGTTCTCTTCAGGGTCCAAAATTGGAGACATGCCGAGGACTAACGAGGAGTCGATGCTGCTCTGATAGCTGAACGACCTGATCGGGTTCATTGTCGCGCTGGTTGCCGTTGTTGTGCGTTGTCCCCCCCCTCTTACCTCCTCAAGGGAACCCCCCCCCCTCCCCCTCCCCCCATCACGAGATCGTCTAACATCCGACAGATATCGGAAAAGTCAGAGTCCCCCCAGGAGCTGTCGTTTGGCTGGCAGCGCGCAAGGCTTCTCGGCGCCTTCTTCAACGGCGTGTTCCTCCTCGCATTGGGCGTCAGCATCTTTCTCCAGTCCATTGAAAGATTCATTACGCTCCAGAGTCCGTCGGCGTCCTTTCCGTCTCCGCGCCATAGCCTACTTGTCCGGACGTTCGTGCCGTGCTAACCCCCCCTTTTTTTTTGGCAGATGTCGAAAATCCAAAGCTGGTGCTCATCATGGGGTGCATCGGCTTTGGCCTGAATGTCGTCAGCGCAGTCTTCTTGCACGGTTGGTACCCCCAGCCCATCAAGTGGCGACGAGGCCCGCCTCCTTCCCACCCCCCCCCGCGCTATGGATGTATTGGCTGACGCTCGCGATGCAAAGAACACGACCACGGCCATGACCATGGCGACGGCCACCACCACGCGCCGAACGAGGAGTCGCAGCATGGCCACGCACATGTCGAGCTGGACGAAGCGGTAAGACCCTACAACGACTACAACGAGGAGGGCAGATTCCCCCCATGCCTAGCGCTGACTGCTGTCTTGTCAACAACAAAAAAAGCTGCACGAGTCCCATGCCGAGCACCGCCACTTGGTCGCCGCGCAGGCCAAGGCGTCCGGCCGCGACCTCAACATGCTCGGCGCCATGATCCACGTGCTCGGCGACGCGGCCAACAACGTGGGCGTCATCATCGCGGCCTTGGTCATCTGGAAGGCGCACTACGCGGGCCGCTTCTACGCCGACCCGGGCGTCAGCATGGGCATTGCCATTATGATTCTGCTGTCGTCCGTGCCGCTGGTCAAGAACAGCGGCACCATCCTGCTCGAGAGCGCGCCGCGCGGCGTCGACCTGGACGACGTCAAGCACGACCTCGAGAAGATCCCCGGCATCGAGTCCGTGCACGAGCTGCACATCTGGCGCCTCGACCAGAAGAAGGCCATCGCGTCGGCGCACGTCGTCGTGTCGGACCAGGACGTGTCCAGCTTCATGGCGCGCGCCCACACCGTGAGCGAATGCCTGCACGCGTACGGCATCCACTCGGCCACGCTGCAGCCGGAACTGTCCATCTCGACGCAGGCGTCCCTGGCCGGCGGGGGTGGAGGTGGAGGTGGAGGTGGAGGTGGAGGTGGAGGCGGCTCGGACCGCGTGGGCGACGGCGGCGAGACACTGCTCGCCAACGCGGCGGCACCGGCAAGCCAGGCGGGGGCGGTGGGGGCGGTGGTGGAGGGGGAGCAGGACGGCGCCGTGCTGCTGCCGGCGGGTGGGCCACCGTCTGGGCGCGCGCTCCGACCAGCGGCCACGAGCGGTGGTGGCGGCCACGACAACAGCAACGCCTCCGGGAACAGCCGCGGCCGGCCGTCCAATGCAGTCTCGGTCCTCCGTAGGAGGCGGGCCGAGGCGGCCGGCTGCCAAATCCAGTGCGGCACGCTGTGCGAGAGCCTCATGTGCTGCAAATAGGTTGCGGATGCGTGCTTTGGCGGCAGAGGGGACAAAGATGCCGGGTGAGGAGTGTGTGTGGTGGTGCTGGGCGGGTTGGGGGCTGTTGGGCACAAGAGTCCGCGTATTTGTCAAAAGATCTCGTCCAATGGTAGCTGTTACCTTTTCCTTTGTCTTTCTATTTTCTTTCTTATTATTTTTTCCTTCCTTTTTTTGCTTATTTACTCATATTTCTCGTATGTACTGTCGACGGAGCATTTTTCATTGTTGTTTCTCCGACGATCCTGTGCGTCTATTGTCTCATTGTCTCTCTGTGTCTCCTGATTGGAAGGGGCTCTTTACCATTACGAGAAAGATGGGGCCGCACAGCTCGTAAGATACAAAAGAGGCCATGCCTTCGGCGAGGCTCCGGCGCCCAGTCCGTGGGGATGGAGCCGGCTGGGCGAGGGGGGGGGGGGGGGGGAGCATTAGCGTGGGGGAGGGAGGGGGCAGCATGGGGGTTTCTTTCTGTCAGGCCGGGCTTAAATGCCTCTGGTTTTGGATACGGGGCCAGGCGGCCCTGGAAGACGTCAGATAAAGACAAGGCCTCCAAATCTGGGTTTGGAGGGAGAAGGAGGGGGGGGGGGGTGAAAACAAAGGAAGAAGAAGAGGAGAGGACGGGGACGGGAGACGAGGAGAGGTGCCTCTCATCGCATAGAGGAGGAAAGTGGTGATAGTGCCAGCGCGTAGCCTTGCGATGCAGCTGTTTCCGCCGCGTCCGGAGCCAAAACAAAAAAAAGGACGATACAAAGATTGCTTCGCAAGGCGGCGAGTCTCGTCGCGGATGGGCTGTGCGTGCGCTGCAAGGACGAAAGTACGCCGCGTCGGACGCGTCAGCGACAACGCACGTCACGCGCGCCGCGTTTCTGGCGGACGACGCTCTCCGTGCTACGGCGCACGGATGCACGAAACACTCGCATTTAGGCAGAGATGTCGTGACACGGAAGCGAACACAGGGTGCGCGGTCTGGCGGGCCACGGGCGGCCAGCAGCAACGACGACCACTCGTTTTCGGGTGTCTCTCTTGTCGTTTAACGAGGGGGGGGGGGAGGCCGAAAAGACGAGCAAAAGGACTGGCTGCGGTCGTCCATCTGTCACCCAGCCCGGGACGGCAGAGGAAAAAGAGCAAGAGAGCCAACGAGCGCCCGATGCCTGCCAGCAACAGAGACCACGGAGACCACGGAGACCACGGAGACCACGGAGGCAACGGAGTACTGTGACACACTCTGGAAAGCGGCACTCTGTACTCCGTACTCCCCCGTTACGTTAAAGAGAGCGAGGCTCCCTCCCATGATGTCAGTGCAGTGAGAGGGGGTGACGGTCTCGCTTCTCTTTCTTGACCGCCTCGTTTTCCGCCCATGCTCGCCCACCAGCCGTGCTCGAGCACCACCCCTGCTCTTTGATAAGGACGCCAGGGGGGGTGAGGGGGGTCAAAGGGGGGCTGGATTTTCTTGTTTTCCTGTTTCCTTGTTTTCTTTCCTTCTCTTTCTCTTTCCCTTCCCACCCGCCTGTCCGTAATTTCGCCCTGCCGCTTGCCAGCTCACACCCTCCACAACAGCGATGCTTTGATGCATCCTTCGTTTCTCTTTTCTTTGGCGATGTCTGCCCACACCGCGCATCCTGCAGCGTGCCGACCCATCCCTTCGTTACCACTGACAACCTACGACGGGCAAGTACTCCGTAAGATACAGCTGGAACGGCCCAGCCGGCAGCGGGGTACCTTGAAAGACAGGCCTGGCCGGAAAGATATTACGACGTAAGATATCTTCCTTGTATCTCGTATTGGCAGCGGATGCGTGCCGTACAGAGTAGCACTGGTGTGGAGCTGCCTTCACCGGTGAACACGGCGTAATACGATGCTTGGCATCCGACGCTGCTGGCCTTGCCGCCTCGCGCTGGAGGCTCGCACTCTGGTTCGGGAGGGCTCTCGCGGTGTCGAGGCCCAGTCCCAGAGCAGATGGCACAGCCGGCCCGCTGCAACCTGGCCACACCGACCATTTGATTGCCCCCCCTCCCCCTTTGCCGTCCGTCTTCTTGGCCCTTGACAATATCTGGTCTCTCTTTTGGACAGGCCGTGGCCGCCATGGCCTCGTCCAGATTCGGGAGGCTCGAGCCGAGCGGCTGAATTTGCCTGCCGCCTTTGGTGCGTGCTGCGGCCCTCTTGCTTTGGGCCAGCTCCCTTTCACATGTGGGATATGTGCGTCCCGGATGCCGATGTGTCCGTGTGGCTGTCGCGTCTGTGCGTTCCTCTCTCGCTGTCTCGCGCAGCGGCCCAACGCCCAGACCAGTGTCTGTCTGTCCCAGCGTCCCGGCGTCCCAGCGCCCCAGCGTCCCAGCGTCCCACTGTTCCCTAACCCAAGCATCTGGGGTGCTTCCCAACGTGGGCCTGCCCGCCCTGCCCCGTCTGTCCAAGCTCGCGATGCCTTGCTGTTCGGCCGTTCTGCGAGGCGCGTCTCGGACACCGTACTCCGTAAGCTGCTTTGTATCCGACGATCCTACGAGCTGCTTCCAGCAAGGCCAGCGTGCAAACCCGCCTGCAGCGCGACTATCGGGCATTTTCGCTGCTGGCTGTCCGGCGCCTGGGACTGACTGGCTGGGGTGTGGTCGTGTTGTTTGGTCTCGGTATTCCTAACCGTTTTGGCGCTTCTGCGGGTCTTAGCCTCATCGGTCAAGACGCGGTGGAGAGCGTTGGTTTAGCGCTGCCGCTATGGAGACGGGGTCCTTGCCAGGCGCAGAAGACGCTGGCCAGGCCGGCCCTCTGTTCTTTTCCTGCCTCCGACTCCCCGCGCTCCGTACGCAATGCTGCTCGTGCCTACGGAGTACGGAGTTTGCCTGCTAACCCTGCTAACCATTATTATTACAGCACTTTCCAGGAAGAACTTCCGACGCCAGTGGCGCGCTATTGCCGGCTGCTCTTTCCTCTCTGTGGAGGCCCCACCCACACCTTGTCCTGTGACAAGACCGCCCGGCGGACAGGCACCGCTTTCTGCTTCGCTCCTGCCTGCAACTGCAACCTGCAACCTGCAGCCTGCAGCGTGCAACCGTGAAACGGTGCAACCGTGCGACCGTGCAGCCACCTGCCGCCTGCCGCCTGCCGCCTGCAAGTAAGATACGTCGTACCCCCCCCCCCCCCATCCCGCCATTTCAACGTCTTTTTCTTCACCGGCTTTGGCCACCCCGCCATTGGTGGGCGGTTGCTCCTTCCCGCGAAATGCCTTCCTTTTCTTCTTCGTTTCCTCTCCTTCCTTCCCTGCACACCGCCGGAACGTGGCAGCCAGGGAAAAAGAACCAAAAACGCACTGGCACGCTCCTAGACAGGAAGGAAGGTGCGAGTCAGCCGCCTGCTCGTGCGGGAAGGGACAGAGAGACAGACGGCAAGAGCGACCGGGCACACGCTCCTGCACATCGTATCCAACTATTGCAAATTATCGCCTTCGTACATTCCGCGATCCAGAGACAACTTTGTGCTTCTTCCTCCTCGTAACCACCCACCAACGATCAACACGCAGGGAGAGATCTGGACTGGCACGCGATGCGGCATGCCGCCGTTCTGTTAGTCAAGAAAGCGACGCCGAAGCGTCACTCTCTATTTTCTTACGTCCCCCCTCTCTTTGGCGCACCGGCGGCGAACCCACCAAAGCGAGCCAAAAACATAGAGGCAGAAAAAAAGGACAGAAAGAAAGCTCGAAGCTAGAGAAACTCCCTGCGCCTGGCCGTTTCTCGCCGGCCTTCCTCCGCCGACTTGGCAGCTTCCCTTTTTCCTTCTCTCTTCTGCCCTCTCCTTCTCTCGACAGGCTCGGCCCCCCCCTCGCCACCCAGCGTCACCACGCTCGCCATCCACGGCCGTCTTCTTCTTCTTCTTCTTCTTCTTCTTCTTCTTCTTCTCTCCCTCTCTCTCTCTCTCCCAGCTCTTACATTCTGGTTCCCCCGCCCCCCAGCTTTCCACCACGACACACGGCCACGGCCATTGGACCGCATCCTGCGATCTCCAGCTGCCCCATACTCTTCCCCAGCCAATTGCCCACATCTCATTTCCCGCCCTGCCTTGGCTGCCCTTGCGAGTGTTTCCTTCGTTCCGCCTCCGCGCCTACGCCGTCTTGCCGCACCTCTTCATACCGACATTCTTGCTCTCCCTTGCTCGCGCGCTCTCTCCTTCTGTTCTCTCCCATTCCACTCCCACAGGCGGAATCTGCTCCCAAAAACCCCCCTCGCCAAGCACGAGCGGACAAACCAGATATCAGGGAAATAATCCTCGCACAGCTCGATCGGCCGACCACCACGCTGCCTAGAGACGACGACACAGCAGGGGGAGATCATCAGCCGACCCAGAAAATGCAAAGGTCCTCTTGATGCGCCACTTTTTGCCCCTTTCGGCCTACGTCTTCACTTGCAGTCTCCATCGTGCCGCTCCACTGGCTCTGTTGCCTGCTGCCGCGACACAAGGCCGGACGAGTCCTCGCGAGTCGACCGGTACTCGTACATGACGCAGTCAGAAAGAGAAAAGAGGAAAGAGAGCACGGCAGGCAGACGACGACTGGCGACCAACGGGGCGACAAGACTGCCCGCCCGCACCCTCCAAGAACCGACGCGACGGACCACGCAGCGTGTCCCAGCGTGGCGGCGATTGCAACCCGCTGACACGGCTGACGCGGGCTCAAAGCACAGGACCGGTCGCTGGCCGTTTCGTGTTGGACCAAACAACCGCTGGCCTGCCCTGTGTGCCACCGTTTCGGCCTCTCATCCCACCATCTCACCAGTCATTTTCCGACCTGGTTCGCTCGTGTCGCCAGCGAGCCAGCCAGCCGGCCCGTTTGCCTGCGAGGACCGTCCCCCCCCTCGCCCCCTCGCCCCCTCGCCCCCTCTTCCTCACCGCTGCGACACATACTTGCGGTTCTGTCTCTGACGTTTCCTTCAAACGCTCTCTCTCTCTCTCTCTCTCTCTCTCCCTCTCTCTCTCACGTACACACACACACATACCCCCCACCCCCCCATATTCACCATTGCGAGCAAAAGATACACGGCGAGGCAAATGGACTTCACTAGACAGCACTTACACAGCTTTGCGTTTCGTCCGCCGCTTTAGGACAACGCGATAGAAAACTCCTTTTTGCAGCGCCTGGCCGCCTGGACGTCCCGTTCGGCCCGTCGCTTGGCCGGCCATGTTGGGGAAGCTTTTCAACCTCACGGGCGGCGCCGGCGCCGGTTCCGGCGCTGCTTCCCACGTCGGCCCGTCCTCGATGCCTGAACCGGTATCTTCCTTGGAATCCGTCCAGGAGGATCTGCACACCCGGAGCTTGCTCTACCCCGATGCCCAGGCGCTGTTCCAAACCCACCAAGACCAGGTCTTCCCCCTTCCCACCAGTCCTCACCTTCCGGCGGCTGCTTCCGTAGCATCGGCGTTCGACCTCGACGGCGACCTTGACGTCGACACGCGCGATGTCCGCGTCCTGATCATGCAAGATGGCATCAGCTCCATCCCGGCGAGTCTCCTCTACGACTCCCAGTCCCCACCCGCTCCGCCTCCCCCGACCGTGCCCGATCGGCCCTCGACCATGGCCGGTCTGTCGCACTTCAATCACGGCTTTCAAGATTCCTCACGGCGCGTGCCGACTTCGCCGCGGAAACCAAGCATAACCCACTCGACTCGGCCTGTGGTGATCCAGCCAGACAGCCCGCAGCTCCGCCAAGGCGCCGCAGTGTTCGAGCGACGTCCGTCGCTCCACAGCCGCAGCCACTCGCGGCTCGAGACAGAGGCACAGCGTGCGTACCGCGAGTATGCCGACGAAATCTCCATGTTTTCGAGCTGCATCTTCGGAACCTCTGAACTCTTGGCCTATCGGGGCACGTCCACCAAGGTCCATGTACTTCCGCCCGACGCGCGCCCCTCCGACCTGCCCTTTTCGGCCCTGCATGATGGCCGGGGCTCCCTCGGTCGGTCGAGCATGCGATCCAGCAAACTGTCTCAGTCGTTCTCGTCCGAGTCGGCGGCCATGTTCCCCCATCCTCCGACTTCCTCGACATCGTCGCTGGCTAGCGCTTCTCGATCTGCCGACCGGAAGAGGGTTCTCATCACACGGCTCTTTCCCGTTGCCCTGCCGAATGAAGAAGACGCCAGCCCCGCCAAGACTACGCACAGTCGCTTTTCAGAAGAAGGCAGCACCGACGGAGGGTACCCCTTTCCTTCGACCAGCGAGGACGAAAGCTTTCAGAAGAAGAAGAAGAAAAAGCAGCAGCTGAAGCAGAAGCGGACGCCCATGTATGCCATTGCCTTGATCGTCAATCTGCCGCAGCCTCCACCGCCGCTCCCCGCCCAGGCCTATTCTGCCTCGAGGACCACCTTTCGTGGGCCTGGCTCCTACTCTGAGCAGGATTCTTTCCCGTCCTCCTACGGGTCTGGACGACGCGTGGGGTGGGCGCTTGCCACTGCCGCAGCCGGTGGAAACATCAACAGCGGGCTTGGCATCGACGTGTCGGCCACGGGTGACACGACCTTTGGGCCCAGCACCACCCCGCCGGGTGCACTCGGCGCGACGACAGACATTGAAGAGCGCATGGATCCAGTCACCCAGCACTGGGACATTATTACGCGTACTCTGACCCAATTGCAGACAATAGCCTCGGCAGTTATCCTCTCCCTTCTCCGAACGGCCGATGCTGCATCCCCGGTGCCATACCCGCCGTCAGCATCATCCTACGCCTCTCGACCCGCGTCTTTCGGCGGGCGACAAGACGGCCCAGGACCCACCAAAGCGCCCAAATCGAATGCAAAGCTCGTAACTCTTTTGCCAAACGCCCTGATGGACGTAGAGCGGATTGCGCGCGAGGTCGAGAATGCACGGGGCCGCATTGCTGTTGGGCTGCGTGCTCTGAGGGTTGTCACTGGCCAAAATCGTTGGGGTATCTGGCGTGAAGAAGCTCGATGGCTGTCGCGCTGGGCGGCCTCTGTTCGAGAAAGAAAGGACAGTCACCAACAACAACAGCAGGAGCAAGACCAACAACAGCAACATACGCAGGCGCATCTACAGCCATTGCCAATGCAACCGCCGGCTCTGCAGAACAACGATCAGTTTCTATACAACCTTCTGACCGCCTTCCTGTCCACCCACACCGACTGGCTCCAGGCATTGAGCCCAACCAGATACCGAAAGCGACATCTCATGCTGCAGTCGACAAAAGGAAACGACGATGCCTTGTCCGCCAGGACAATCATTGTCTCCCGAGACAAGATCGCCGCGCGGCGCATCATCTTCCTACTGTCTGCATTTCTCCCCGCAGCCTCTAACCTGGGGTCCGGTGTTCGAGTACACCGCCCCAGCACCTCCATGTCCTGGGGAACACTTTCTCAGTCACCACCCGCGTCTTTTGTTGTGCCCATCATAAAGGAGCAGTCCTTGCGCCGAAAGATCAATCGACGGGGACCCGGTGGTGGGAGCGGCCGTCGGTCGTCTCACTCGCGCAACCTGAGCCTTCAAGGACATGCTATCGCAGGTGGCGCGCCCGCGCCACGGTCCGCATCCATGTCCGTCACTGGCGTCCCTGGCCCCCTGGCGCACCTAGACCGGCGCCAAGGACAGCATGAAAGGCGGCCATCCGACACGGCATCCATCCGCACGGCCAATCTGCCGTTCACCGGGAACGATTTTGCCTCGCGAAAAAGCAGTGCGGCTACGACGACGACCATCACGTCGGATACCACGATGCCACATTTTGCATCTCTTCAACGCTCCGACTCGTCATTTGCGGCGCGCCCCGACAGCAGCGCCAGCAGTGCCGCCGCAGATGACCTGAAGCGTGCGCTGCACCGCGGCGACAGCTTCAGCGCGAGCCAACACAGCAGCCAATTTCTGCCTGCACAGCCACCAGGCAGCGGTGGCGCAGGATACGGCTCACCAGGGCCCGAAGTAGACCCGAGAAATCAAACTCTTCGTTGGGGCAGCATGTTGAGTGGGCTTCTGAGCGGGCGCCGCCGAGACTCGACGTCGAGCAACACGGGCGGCGGTGGCGCCGGCGGTAGGCACAGCCGCAACTCTTCGCTGTCCTCTTGGGATCCCTTGACTAGGCGAGGGACAATACTGCCGCCATCCCCGAGTGTGCCCCGCCACGAGTCGGAGCCACAAGGCAGGCAGCCGCCGCCGCCCGGACAGGATGCCCATACGGGTGAGCAAGCCTCGACCATGGCGCATGACACGACCTCGGCTATGCATGGGAAGCCGGGATCAGGGCCATCGTCCGACGAGGCGACGGACCCTAACACGCCTCGGCTTTCTCAATACAGCCCGAATCTCACAGGAAGCACATCTATTCGGAGCGACTCATTCTGTCGTGCCCCCGATCCGAATGGAGCCTTTGAATCGCCAGTCAAGACGACGATCAATGCGGAGGACGGAGTGATTGATGTGGACATTGCATTCCCCGATTACATCCGGTCGTTTGAGACAGCCGTCAGTTCGCCTTCCTCGAGCGGTTTCCTGTCGACCACTGGATTCGGGAGCGGCGTGGACGCCTTCGAGCAGTCCTGCCGTGTGTCTGTCGACGGCGACCTTCCCGTGAACGTGGCAGGGTGGCTCCAGAGCTACCATGCGGACTTTTGTCTCCAGGCCATTCCTCCGCAGGGCAACCTGCTGTCGCAAATCAAGGAGTCGTTGCGGACGGAGCCGTCGCCAACCGGCTTTGCGTTCGAACCCGAGTCCTCTCTCCCGAGCAGCAGCCAGAAACAGCATGCGCACCTGGCGGGCGAGCGATGGGTGGATGTCTCTAGTGCCATTGTTGTCGACACGGCCAAGTTGGCAATCACGCGCGTGACCTACAGCCGGCTCGTTCGGCCAAAGCCAAGTGCTGCGGCCTCGCCGAATCCGGGCAGCGGCGGGAATGGAGGCGCGTCGATGACGCCGCCCGCCGCATCCCCGGTCCCGGGCGGTGTCCCTGCTGCTGCTGCGCAGGAGATGCAGCAGCTGGACGAGCGGTTTGTCGAGGAGGCCATCGTTTCCACGGACTGCATTCTGACGCGGGCTCTTGCGCGTGTCATTGCGCAAGGTGTCGCCGGCAGTGGCACGAGCGGTGGCGTCGGCGGCTTCGATCACGCGGCGGCCAGCGGTGGTGGGAGCAGCACGGTGGACAGCAGCGGGATCAGCACGGACAACAACTCCGCTCGGTCCTCGCGGTCAGCGAGCGTCCGGCGCGGGCGCCGAGAGAGCCTTTCGCTGGGCCCGGACGAGCAGCCGTACCCGTACTCGTACCCTGCACGCCCGCGCTACGTCAATCCGTCGCCGACGGCACCGTACTCGGCGCTGACGCCGCTCGGTCTCGAAGAGGTGCCGCGTGCCGAGTGCAAGACGGTGATCCTGTCGGCGCTGGAGGCGATCGTGCGGGACGTCGTGCAGAGCAAGGGCAAGGACGACCAGACCGACGAGGGCGGCGAGAGCGACGCAGCGGCCCGGGACGAGGACGGGCAGCCGAGCGTCCTCCGGCACGCGGTGCAGTCGTGGCTGGAGAACGTGGACATGGGCGAGGTATGACCGCTGCGGCGGCATTGGAGTGAGGAAGGGGTTTGCGTCTGCATGGTTGTTTTTCTCTCCCCGCGTTTGCAAGCGCTTTTATCGTTTTGCATTTTGCATTTTGCATTTTGCGTTGTGCTTTTTCGGGGTTTCTTTTTCATGGCCTTCTCATGGCTTTTTCTTACTTTGATACCATCTACCCACAATGTCCGCCTTTTTTTTTTCATTTTCATCACCATCTACTAGTATTGAAGAAGCGTCCAATTTGTTTTCTTGTTTATCCTTTATTTTTGTGCCCTCAGACCTGTGACCAAGAGGGAAAGGCGACAGGGCCATGTCTTCCGCGGCCCTGCCACTTTTTGCCTCTCGCCATCCCGACGCAGGCGACGTTCTAGTCGCTCCTCTCAGGGAAACAGAAGAACGAAAAGCACGGCACAGCTCTCTGCCCCCCCCTCCTCTTCTCCTCGGATGCTCAATGCCCATGCGGTTTTTGGCCTCTGCAATATTTTATTTTTTTCATCTCCGCCCAATCTGTACGTCCCCCCTTATGCAGGAACCAATTCTTCGGGTGCTGGGTGTTTGTTCCGGATAAAGGAAGACCAGAAGTCAAGTAAATGAAACCGCCCGGGAGGAGCACGTCTTGGCTTTGGCCCGTGGCAGTCGACTCTCTCCGTCCTTTGCAGGTATGCCCACACAGACGAGACGACGCCCCCCCTCTCCTTCTTGCCCCGGGCATCAGACTCCTCTTCTCTCCACGGCCGCCACACAGCTCTCTCTTCTGCCCGGGTCTACTATCGTGCCGCTCTGCTACGTTCTGACGTGAAGCACACCTTGGGATGAGGACGTCCCCTTCCGCCCTCCTTCGCTTCGGGGAGCAGCAGCAGCATCGGCGGCGGCGGCGGGCAGTCTTTCCAGCTCCCAACATGGGCCGTTCCCCAGACCCTCTCCCGGCTTCCCTGCTGCTGTCGATGAGGGTTCTCTCTTTTTTGTACCCTCCGTCTCTTCTTCCTCATGCCGCTGCTCGTTCATCGTTGCTTCTTTGTTTCGTTGGTCGATCACGTCGTCCGGCACCAGGTCCTCGGACCAACGACTGGGATATTGCAAAAGAGCATTGGTTTCTCGCAGGGGCCATCAACCCTTCCTCGGGCTCACGGCTTTTTTGTCTTGTTTTGTCCCCCACTGGCTCCTCTTCTCACTCACTCACCTCACTCACTCTCTCTTTATGACGCTTTGGTTGGCATTCTGACATATAAAAACAGTTGACTCGGCCCGCCTCCTTTCGGCCGTCTACCTATTCGTCCTCCTCTTCCCATCTCTTGCTTTCTCTCCCACCGTCCCTCTTCCGCTTCTGATTTCCTCCCCCCACCCCTCCCCGGGTTCGCTTTCGAGTCTTGTATCTCTACCCTAACCCCTGGTTCCACGGCAGGCTCGATCGTGTCTCGCGTCTCCCTCTACCAGCCTCCCTCTCTCTCTCTCTATCTCTCTCTCTCTTTCTCCCTTACGCTCACTTGGAACTGACGCTCTCGCTTTTCCCCTTTTACCACATTCTTTATCTTTTTTCGAGTCCTTCTCCCCTGCCCATTATGCACACCGCCGCCGCTGCTGCCACCGGCACGGCCGCCGCTCTGCTCGCCCTCGGGCTGCTGGTCCAGCAAGCCGCAGCCGTGGTTGTATACGTGACGTCGTACTCGGGCACGCTGACGTCGCTCAACGTGACGCTGCCGTCTCCTCCTCTTCTTCCGTCTTCTTCCTCCTCCGGCTGGACCTACGGGCCCTCCACCTCGGCGCCGCAGCAGGCCGCCCTCATCGAGACGCTTGCGGTCAACACGGGCTGCGCGCCGCAGGCGTCGTGGCTGACGCTGGACAGGCCCAACGGCATCCTGTACTGCCTGGACGAGAGCTTTGGCAGCCCCAACGGGTCGCTGTCGTCGTACCGCACGAGCGCCAACGGCACGCTGACGCAGCTCAAGCGCGTGGAGACGCCCGCGGGGCCGGTGTCGGCCGTCATCTACGGCGCGGGCGGCAAGGGTCTTGCCGTGGCAGAGTAGTACGTTTTTTTCTTTTTCTGCTCCCATCTACATCATCTTTGCTAACACTCTCCCCCACAACCCCCAGCCAAGGCGCCTCGTTCTCGTCTTACCTCAAGGACCCCGACTCGCTGGCCACGGTGCAGCAGGTTACCTGGACGCTGGCGCATCCGGGGGCCAACGCGACGCGGCAGGACACGCCGCACCCGCACGAGGTGCTGCTGGACCCGACGGGGCAGTTCCTCTTGGTGCCAGACCTGGGCGCCGACCTGGTGCGGGTGTTTCTGATCAACCAGACGAGCCTGGCGTGGACACCGGTGGCACCGCTGGTGACGCCGCCCGGGTCCGGGCCACGGCACGGCGCATTTGTGGTCGGATCTGGCAGCAGCAGCAACAACAAGACGTTCCTGTACGTGACGAGCGAGCTGGTCAACACAGTGACGGGGTACGAGGTCACGTACCACGCAAACCGCACGCTGTCGTTTACGCAGCTATTTGTGGTGCCGACGCACGGCGCGGGCACAGAGGTGCCGGCGGCGGCCTCGGCCGCGGAAGTTTTGACCTCGGTGCGTCTTGTCGTCCAGTCGGGCCTTCGTGCTGTTGTGCCCTCTCCCCGCGTCCCCTTCTCTGGACCTCCCTTCTGACCCCCCCCCCCCCCCCCTTCTGTAGCCCGATCATCGATTCATCCTGGTGACGACGCGCAATGACGACGCGTTCAACATTAGCAGCGCGAGCTTCGACAGCGCGAAGAAGAACGCAAACGGAACGACGACGCTCGTGTCGGACTCGATCACGACGTTTGCCGTGGACGCGGGCAGCGGCAACCTGACGCGCGTGCAGCTGTTCCCGTCGGGCGGGCTGGTGCCGCGGCAGTTCTCGATCAACAAGGCGGGCACGCTGCTGGGCGTGGGCCAGCAGGGGTCCGGGCGGGCCGTGTTCATCCACCGCGACGTGGCGAGCGGCCGGCTGACAGGGTTCGCGGGCGCCGTCGACATTGCGGGAGAGGTGACGTCGGTGGTGTTCGACGAGTGAGGTTGGTTTGGGGGGGAAGACAGCCTCTGACGAAAGTGATGCCCACCTTGTCTGCCGTTTTTCGTTTTTACTTTCGGAGATGGATGGCGGAGTGTTTCGTTGCTTTCTGGATAAGAAGACGAGAAGAAAAAGCAGATGATGAGCTACGGTTTGAGAGAGAGGGGAGGGGGGAGGGAAACCAGAAAGGGCTCTCCATTTTTCTCTCCCCAAGCTGCCTCTACGGGACGTGGCGTCGTAATGTCCTCTGTTGACATGGCTGTGGTCAGGCCCAGCAAGACCAATGCGGCCAGTGCCCAAGAAGACAAGATGCTGTTTACAATGGTGGCTGGAAGAGACTGTGGAGGAGAAATACAAAGAGATCTGTGACTCCCTGCCTGTCCAGTGAGCTCCACGGGCAGCCCTTGCATCGTTTCTGTACCAGACGAGACAGTCTCACGTCTCTTCTATCTTTCTTTTTACTTTTTCCGTTTTGGGAAGAAACGAGTTACACTGTTCTCTCAGTTCTTGTGCAGGGACCAAAAAGGGCGCATTGGGCAGTCTGGGCACGTTGAGTCTTTTCTTTTCTTTTTTTTTCTTTTCTTTTCTTCTTTCTTTCTTTCTCTTCTCTTTCTCTTTACTGTCTCCATTTTTGTCGCCTCCCTCAATATAAAAATCGAATTAGCCGGACGAATGCCCCCCCCCCCCCTGTCTCCTCCCCTTCCGAATGCCATGCATGCATGAACTGTATTGACGGTCCTTGTGCGATGCATGGATCTCGACAGTTGCGACCAGCTGACGGTCAGAGAAAGCCAGGAAAAGCCACAGGAAAAGCACGCTCTCTCTGTCTGCCTTCCCCTCTCTCTCTCCGTTGTTGGTTCTCAACAAAACAACAGAGTGGCCTCTCGCCCACATGTGTCTTTCACGACAAGAGGAGAAACGAAGGCAAGACAGAAATCAAGCCGCTCAAAAGAAGGAAGAGAAGAAGAGAGCAAACTAAAAATGGAAGAGGGGTCAGGGAGAATCAGGCAGTTGGTATTTTGCCGTTCGCGACCGCAGTCTGGGTAGGATTGCTGTCTAGGGGGAGCTATAAGAGAAAGGCTAAGGGAGGGAAGAGAAAAGGAAGAGGAGAAGAAGAAGAAAAGGAGAGAAGAAGAGAAGAAAAAGGGGGCAAAAAATGGAAGAGAGAAGAACAGGAGGGACAGAAGGACACGCAGGCACGCGCAACCGCCCACCGATAGAGAAAACGCACATTTATGCTAAAGCCACGACGTGCCACGACAGCGACAGTGACGACGCCGCCGTGTGGCCACCCCGGCGGCTGCTCCCATCCCAAGAACTGGGGATTCCCCTCGTCCTGCACTGGCGACGACCCGGCCAGATGCCTGCCAACCGGCACAAGCAGGCGCAGTCCAGTTTGGCTTTGCAGTACCCCGTCCTACAACGTATCTGACAGTCGGCGGTGACGACCGTGCCCCCCCCCGGTCTTTCACGCAAAGAGAGACGGCCCTTATTATGAGACGGCCATATGTGTCTACGCGGCATTTTCCTCTCCTCTCCTCCCCTCCCACGATCGTCGCGGGGTGCTCGGGTGGCCTTGCAGGGGGGGGCAGAGGACCAACCGAGTGGAAGGGGAGTGAGAGGGGAGGAGAGGAGAGGGGGGAGAGGAGAGGGGTGGAGAGAACGGCCCTTGCTTGTTCTTTGTGACTCGGACCGTTGGACATTGTGTTCCGGGACGGGCAGGGGGCGCTGGGGCATAAAGAGGAGGAGGGGGACGAGGGACTGCATCTTACGTCGCAGTGTAAAATTGTCCAACCAGAATGAGCTTGCGGTTCGTGACGCTTGTTGGGTGTTGAGGGCTCGGGGTGACAGGACGTCTCGAACACCACCACCCTCGCCTCGTCTGGGGTTGAGATTAAGGGGAGGCGGCTGTCTGGGTTGGAGGGCGCGAGAAGAGAAAAGGTGCAAGGCGAGACGAAGAAGGAAACCGAAAGGGGGGTCAAGGGAAGAGAGAAGAAGAAAAGCTGAAAGAAGAGGAAAAAAGAAAAAAAGAAAGAAAGAAAGAAAGAAAGAAAGAAAGAAAAGCCACCAAGAACCCCATCTTCCCCCGGATTCCCCAGACTCCTGTGGCCTCCCAGCCACAGTCTCACTCCGCACAAGATGGAACTTAGAAGAAAAGACAGAAATGCCAGTTCGGGAGCATTGCCGGGCCAAGGCTGTAGCTATTCCTAGCGTCTCGACAAAGATGACAACAGAAAAAGAAGACAGAAAAGAAGCACAGCAAGAAGGCCCCTCCTCGTCTTGCACACCGTTACATTCGTCCCACACCCTTCCGCCCTCCGCCCTTCCGCCCTCTATTTCTCCATCAACCCCATCCATTCTTCCATCACACCCCTCCATTCTTCCGCCTGCGGAGTAGCCTGTCCACCAGTCGGCCCAAGCTCAGAGAGTCCAAGGTCCAAAGTCGCCGTGACGAGTAGCAAGTCACCCGCATCTCCCCCGAACGAACACCCACCCCTGCTCCCCTCCCCGCCCTCGGTTGTCCACGCGGCGCTACAAGGACTCGAATGCGAACTTTGTGCTCCGTGCGAGCCTCCTTGTACTCTGTAGAATCTGGGCCATACGACGCCACGCCACGCCCAAAAGGACGGGCCGGGGATGGCAGGTCGTTTGGCACTACGAGACGTCGGTTAGGTTCGCCAGCGATGGATGATGCCTCTGCCTGGTGGATCTCACTGTCGTCGCAGGGTGTTGGTTTTGGCTTTTTCTTTCTTTCTTTCTTTCTTTCTTTCTGTCTTTCTGTCTTTCTTACTTTCTGTCTTTCTTACTTTCTTTTTTTTCTTCATCAGACGTTCGTCCCCTTCTTCGCACTCTCTACCATCTGTCCTCCTCTCTCTTTTTATCTCTCCGTCTCCCACCATCCTCTACTCTGCCTCCTCCCCAGCACCTTGCCTTCCACCCCCTCCACCCTCCCAGGGAGACTCCTCCTCCGCAGTCCCCAATTTACAGACCTCCTCGGCGTCGCCTTCGGCTTAACATCCTATGCCTCGTCTCCACTTGCAGCTCCATGCGCCTCGCCCTGCAACTCCTTGTCTTCTCTTGTTTCTCCAGGCCTCTTGTACGAGCATGCATCCTGCTGAACGATACCATAACCGGTAGGGTCAGCCTGCTGTGACCAAGGCCTGCGTATTGTCTTGGCTCGTCACTGCCCATCTGACAGCTCCTCCGTACGGGATCCTCCCACCCACCCCCCCGGACTCTCGTCCTCCCACACACCTCTCTTTCTTCCCACCCCCCCCTCCGGATCCCCATCCCATCTCCTTGAATAATACCACTCCCCTCCCCTCCCAGTCTGGCTCTTCTTTTCCCTTTTTCTTTTTCTGCGTGCCTCTCCGTGCTATTCTGTTTTGTTCCGCCCTCTTTCTCTCTCACTCCCTCTGGCGTCTACTTCCGTCTCTTTGCTTTCCTGTCTTTCGTTCAAGCATTCTTTCCCGCGTCCGAGGCGACACAGAGACACAGACACAAGAGACATTGTCACTCCACACCAAGTCCCTCAGCGATGGCCTCTGGCCCCTGGACCGCCCCTCCCTCGCCCACGATCGCCTCCTTGGAAGTGAACTGAAACAGATCCTCGGCGCTCTCGCTCCCGCTCCCGCTCTCTCTCTCTCCCTCTGGCCCCTTGCACGGGCAATTTTGGACGAGTTTCCTCTCATCTCTGTCGATCGACAGCTGGCCGGCACCCAGGACGGGTGGCTCGCCCCCCGCCACCCCCCCCCCCCCCCCCCTTCACGATGATGGCTACACTGCCTCAAGGGTTTCCGGCTTCGTCGTCTTCGATTTCCATGTCCACTGCTTCTCTCTCTGCCTCGGGCACCATGCCCGCGCACCACCTCGACGGCTTCTCTCTAGACCTTTCCTCGCCGACCACCATCAAGTCCCAGCGCACGCCGAGCTTCGGCCTCGACGGCATGCTGGGCCCGGACGTGAACGTAAACGTAAACGGCAACGTAAACGGGAACGGGAACGGGAGCGGCAGCACGAAGGCGGGGATGCCGGGCCCGTCCGCGGGATCAGCACAGTCAATAGGATCGTCACAGTCCGCACAGCCGGCGCCGTCCGCAACAGCAACGACGGGGGCCGCGGCCGCCGGCGTCGCCGCCGATGCGCAAACCAATGGCGCCGGCAGCAGCACCAGCGACATGATGGCCAAGGACCACAGCGACGACGGCATCAACCCGCTCAAGCGGCGCAACACCGACACCGGCGGCATCGACTACCCGCGGCGGCGAGCGACCATAGCAGTGTGTTCTTTGTCGTTGTTTCTTCTCCCCTCGCTTGTCTACTTGTCTACTTGTCTACAACTTCGCTAACCCTTCCCCCCCCAGTGTGAAGTTTGCCGCTCGCGCAAGTCCCGCTGCGACGGCACAAAGCCCAAGTGCAAGCTCTGCACCGAGCTCGGCGCCGAGTGCGTCTACCGCGAGCCCGGCATCAAGCTCGACGCCGGCGACAAGCTGATCCTCGAGCGGCTCAGCCACATCGAGGGTCTGCTGCAGATGAGCCTCGCGGCGGCGCAGCAGCAGTCGCACGGCTCGCCATCGAGTCTGAGCACCGGCGGCCCACACGGAGTCGCACTCGGCATGGCACTCGGCGTGGCCGGCGGCGACGGCGGCGGCGGCGGCAGCGGCGGCAATGTCGACAGTGCGGCGACGGGCGGCGGCACCAACATGTGGTCGGAGCAGACGGCGGCGGCAGCGGCGGCGGCGGCGGCCAGCGGCTTCGTGTCGGTGATCCCGGCGGGCGGCATCGGCACGTGGACGAGCAGCAGCGCGACGAACATCTCGACGATGCCCAAGGTGCACACGAACGCGGCGCTGCACCTGCTGCAGTGGCCGCTGATCCGCGACCTGGTGTCGCGGCCGTACGACCCGCAGATCATGCTGCAGCTGGAGATGGCGCGCGCGCCGCTGCACTCGCTGACCAAGACGCCGTGCGTCGACCTGTCCAACACGGCGGCGTACATCGCGGCGTACTTTGAGCGCGTCAACATGTGGTACGCGTGCGTCAACCCGTACACGTGGCGCAGCCACTACCGCAGCGCGCTGTCCAACGGCTTCCGCGAGGGCCCCGAGAGCTGCATCGTGCTGCTCGTGCTGGCGCTGGGCCAGGCGAGCCTGCGCGGCAGCATCTCGCGCATCGTGCCGCACGAGGACCCGCCGGGCCTGCCCTACTTCACGGCCGCCTGGGCGCTGCTGCCGGGCATGATGACGTCCAACAGCGTGATGGCGGCGCAGTGCCACCTGCTGGCGGCCGCCTACCTGTTCTACCTGGTGCGCCCGCTCGAGGCCTGGAACCTGCTGTGCACGACGAGCACCAAGCTGCAGCTGCTGCTGATGTCGCCGAGCCGCGTGCCGCCGGCGCAGCGCGAGCTGACCGAGCGCATCTACTGGAACGCGCTGCTGTTTGAGAGCGACCTGCTGGCCGAGATGGACCTGCCGCACTCGGGCGTCGTGCAGTTTGAGGAGAACGTCGGGCTGCCGTGCGGCTTTGCGTGCGGCGACGACGGCGACGACGAGCAGCAGCAGCAGCAGCAGCATCATCAGCATCACCAGCAGCAGCAGCATCACCAGCAGCAGCACCAACACCAGCAGACAGTCGGCCACGACGACCTGTGGTACTTCTTGGCCGAGATTGCGCTGCGGCGGCTGCTGAACCGCGTCAGCCAGCTCATCTACTCCAAAGACTCGATGGCGTCGACGACGAGCCTCGAGCCCGTCGTGGCCGAGCTCGACTACCAGCTGACGCAGTGGTACGAGAGCCTGCCGCAGCCGCTGCAGTTTTCCTTTGAGCGCACGCCGGTGGCAGGGCCGGGGGCGGCGGCGGCGGCGGCCGCCGCCGCCGCCGCTGCCGCCGCCGACGCGAACAGCGACCCCGTGCAGACGGTGCTGCGCCTGCGCTTCTTTGCGTGCCGCACCATCATCTACCGGCCGTACATCCTGGCGGTGCTCGACAGCGAGCAGGCGGCGCTGGACCCGGCGGTGCGCGCGAGCTGCCACCGGTGCCTGGAGGCGTCGGTGCGCCAGCTCGAGCACATCACGGCGCACCACGCGGGCCACATGCCGTACCTCTGGCAGGGCGCGCTCTCCATCGTGTCGCAGACGCTGCTCGTCATGGGCGCGTCCATGTCGCCGTCGCTCGCGGCCATCCTGCTGACCATTGTGCCGCACCGCGACGTGCTCGACCAGATCATCACCGACGTCGTCGTCGAGATCGAGCGCTACGCCGTGCTGGCGCCGAGCCTGAGCCTGGCCGCCGAGATCATCCGCGAGGCCGAGGTGCGCCGGCGGGCCTTTCTCGGGGGGTGATGCGAGACGGGGGGGGGGCGTGGACGAAGATGGCTACGACAGCAACGGGACGCACGCCGGCACAGAATCTACTTGGCATATATGGCCGCCCGGCCGACACCGTCCCCGAAGCATGGAGGCACACGGCTCTGCACGACAACACGCGAGGCGGCTTTAGGAAACGAGAGAGAGAGAGAGAGAGGGCATCGTCGTCAACATCAGAAACCTCCCCCTACCTCTCCCCTCTCCTCCATCCCAACGGAGTACGGAGTCGTCTGTCGTTGTTTTCTTTCCTTTTTTACCCTCCTCTTTCTCCCTCTCATATATTTGGCGCTACTCGTTCAAATTGGGGTTGGCGTCTCTTGGCTCATGTTCTCTTGCCGGGGGGGGGTTCTGGGGTTGTTCTGGGGCGTCGTTGTGTGTCATGGCCTGGCCGCATCGACGGGCCGTCGTGCCCGAAGCACCCCCTCTTTCCGCCACTTTAGCCCCTACAGGGAAAAGGGAGGGTGTGCACAGAAGAGCCTGTGAGGTGCCGGGCCTTTTCTTGGCTGAAAACAGTGTTTTTTGATTTCCCTTTCCCTTTCTTTTTCTTTTTCTTTTTTTGGTTTTCTTTTATTGTTTCTTGTTTTTCTCCTCCCCATCTGTTTCCTCCACTTACTCTTCCTTTATTCTCCCTCTCCCTCTATTCTTTCTTCATCCCCTACCCCCTACGTGCCCATGCCCCTTGAGTTGTTGTGCTGCAGCATTCTCTTTCCTCGTTTTTTCTTCTTGTTTTCATTTTTTTGTTTTTTCATTTTAATTTTTGTTATCAAACCTCCTCCTCCCTCCCACTTCTCTTCTTCAAACGACCGCTTCGTTCTACGCCTCCTTTCTCTATCATGTGTCACGGTACCACGGCAGGGAGCGGTAGCAGACAGGCACACGGAGTTGAGCTGTCTTGTTTTGTTCGTGTAGGATAGATGAGAACCCCCCCCCCGGTTTCTTTTTCTTGCCTATTCTTTCTTGTTGATGTTTCCCCGTTGCCAGCGTTTTTTTGGTATGCCAGCCTCACAGCCTAGTTCAGCGAGATCTGAAAAAAGGAGAGCATTTCCCGCTTCGCTGCCTGGCAGAGCTGACGATTCGAGGACGGAGGAGAGAACAGCCGGCACGCCTGTCTGCATGTCTTTGTCTTCATGCCTTGACCCTCACAAGATACTTGCACTCGTTGCAGACTCGACAATGCTCCTGCCGTGAAATGGCGTCTCGCCCTCTCTCTCTCTCTCTCTCTCTCTCTCTCTCTCTCTCGCTGCCCATCGTCGAGGCTCAACATGCAAGCCCTGTCGTCGACCGGGACACGGAAGGAATGCGTGCCGTAGAGGAAGCTTTTCCCGCCACTTGGGCTCCAAAAGCCCCAGTCCAAGACCGCATGTCGTCATCCCCCTCCCCGGGGTCGACGATGCTTTGTGCGTCGACACCTTTTGTGCCCTGGACCACGAACAGCATGCGGCGCTATGTTGCGAGGGCTGTTTTGCCATTGTCCATGTTCTCGTGTTCTCGTGTTCTCGCGTTCTCGTGTTCTCGTGGTCTTGCGTTCTCGTCTGCTCGTTTCTCATCCTCTCGAGAGCATGCACGCCTTGGTCCGGCTCTGGCCAACGCAACTAAAAGCAACAGCCGCACCAGCACACCAAAGCGGCATGGGGAAGGGCCGCAGCCAAGGGTGCTGTCCATTCGGATAAGAGGGCAGCGCAGAACGTGCACGTCTGGCCTCGCCCCTCTCGCTGCAGCAACCCCGTCTGCCTTCTGCGGCCTGCCCTCCCGTCTCGCTTCGCCCCCCATCTTTGCTGATACGTATCTTGCGGTTCGAAGGGAAGAAAAAAAGAAGAGAAGAGAACGAGGCGGCCAGGATCGTTGGATCTATGAACTTGCGGTGCTGGGGGCTGCGATGCGTTGCAGCCGTGGCTCCCCCCCCCCCCCTTCTGTCCCCAGCTGCTTTGTAGAGACTGCCAGACGACGCTGTTCTTTCCAACAAAAGAAAGCACGAGCGAAATAACATGCACCCCGTTTCTGGCGACCTGCCGGCCGCGGCTGGGCGGATGGGTGGCTACGAGGAGGGGAGAGGTCTGCGTCTACACGGCAGGCTGCGGAACAGCTCGGCCGTGGCTGCAGCCCCGACGTCAGCCTCGACCTCGACCATCCTCGCCCGCCAAGACCCGAGGAGCCGTCGTTTGGGGCCGACCGAGATTCCAGCGCACGCGTCCACGGCGGTGGCGTATGCGTGTGTGCTATGTGCCCAGGCTGTTCGCGATGGGCCGTCGGCCTGGACATTGAGCGACACAGGAAGCTCCACTTCGTCATCACGTGAGATTATGCTGGGGGAGGGGGGGGGGTTGCAGTTGCTGTTTTGCCGCCGCCTCAGGACGGGAAGGTGCACGACGGCTGGCGAGGAAGCGACGACTGCCGCCTCACTTCCTCGCAGGCCTTCTTGTCCTTTCTGCCGTTTCGCCGTCGTTTCCCTTCTCCCTCTGCACTTCTCTGCACTTCTCTGCACTTCTCTGCACTTCTCCGCATCGGCTCGTCGCCCTCGCGCGCCCCTTTGTTTCCCGTCCTTTTCTGCCTCGTTTTGGGCCTCCTGTCTGCCGCCTCCTGGTTTACGTACGGCATCGAACGCGCCCCCGCTGCCCCCCTGTCCCAACGCCCGCGGCAACACGAAATCACGAAATCCTGCTTCTCCACCTCTTCTGCCGACGACATCCAACCTGGCCTGGCCATTCTCGATTCCCTCCTGTTGTGCCCTTCTGCCGTCTCCCCATTCTGCCCGGCCTCTCGCTCTCTCTGCCTCGCACCGCCCGCCAGCCTGCACCTTTGTCTCGCGCCCTCGTCGCCCTGTTGAACAACTTTTCTTCTCCTTCGTCTCCTTCGTCTCCTTCGTCTCCTTTGTCTTCTTCTCTCTCGCCAGTCGACCACCCCACCAGCCATCTCGCGCGCCTCTCTTCAGGCACGGACGACAACGGGGCCGCTGCATTTCGGCCCTTCGACTCCACTGCTGCCCAACGCTCCGTCTTGGGCCACTACGCCGCAGCCAGAGAGGTAAGATGGCCTCCTCTTCAGCCTGACATGCATGTCCGCCTCTCCCGTCCATCAGCCCCCCCCCCGCTGTCATGCACTGTCCTTCTTTCAGCAGAAGAGCACCACTTGACAAGGCGTCCTCCTCCTCCTGTTGTTTTCTAGGGCGACCTCGGATGGCTGGTTGGACCCTTCCTCCCCCTCTGTCTCTGCGTCTGCGTCCCTCCCCCCTCCCTCCCAC